>ML818736.1:120834-144256 GCA_009831015.1 Picea engelmannii | reverse complement strand
GGGAATCTTCTAGAAGGGTGAGTTGGCTTTCGAGTGGTTATTCAAGTACTATCATTCCAGATATCTTGGGATCATTCCCTATCCAGGTAACTAATCTATCTCATCCTATATATTGAAGAGGTAGCTCATGGAAAGGGTTAGAATTTCAGTTAGCATCAAGTTAGCAAGAGTTTGATTAGAGAATTAGTGCAAGACTGTATGGAGGATTGATGCTACAGCAGCAAGAGACAATATCAAGGTCATTACATGTGGTTGATTTTCTTCATGCATGAGCAAGTGTGTGTGTCAGAGCTAGAAGCCATCGAAAGGAGACCGATGACATCAAGGCTCAGGTTGTAAGTTTCACTTTCAATTAATTCAATACAGTAATATGTCCCTTTCCCATAAAGACGATGTCACTTTATTACATAATTCCTTGATCATATGTATAGACTAGTCATTGAATATCTTAACTTGTCTTTACTTCGATTGGTTCATTTTGTTGTGATCTGGACGGGACCAGAGAATTGAAGAGAAGCTTGTAACAACATAGATCTAAGGAAATCATTCATAAGGTATGTCCATAGCCCTTATCTCTCAGTTCATTCAATAGGCTAGATCTAGGGAAAGTGTATTATTCTGTCCTGTTTTGTTCTAGATACCAGGTGGATCTAGGGAGATCGGTTTGTGTCCACACTCACAGATTTACCCTATAACATCTAGGCTTAAGGGTTTCAAGCTTTAAAACTCATGTACTTAACCAGGAGGGGTAGTTGAGACAAGAGAAAGCATCCAATAGAGCTTGGCAGACTCAAGTCAAGAGATTAGAATATGAAGGCCCTCAGGGGGTAAAATATTCCTTATAAGAGAAAGACAAGATGATTCAAAGTATGAAGAAAAGGATAAAGATGTTTTCCACAAATAATCCACAAACAACATAGTTAGTTTTCCTAGAACAAGAGAAAGAGACATTTCGATAACAAGCATTGAATTACAAGGCCAAAGTGTTGCAGTTAGAGAAGGAAAAGGTGAGTTGGTCATAAGGGTAGACAAGAGCATCAAACATGGTTGTTCTTTCACCTTCTACTGTATAAATTGGGAAAAGCACTAATGGATTGGTTCAGGCTATGTCCCTAGTTATCTTGGAAGCAGAAGAAATCAAGAGTCTTAAGGGAGACATGGGAAAACTACAACAAGAAATAAAAATGAAGGATGAGAAGATGGACCAGTTCTAGAAAGAGAATCAATCTTTACAGGAAAGGGTAGACAAGTTGAAGACAAGGTTGAAAGGAAAAGGACTATTGCAGGGGGGAAAACATGTCATCTGGGACTCTATTGCTGCTGAAGCTGGTAAGTTTAGGGTATACGTGAATTTCATCGATGACAAAGATAGCATGGAAATCACAGCCAGAAGCAGATGCATTGTTGTGGGTGAGACACTGGAAAAAAAATCTTCAAAGTGGGCCCATAATGCTATAAATATGATAAATTCCATTCCCATTGCTGAAATTCAGACCATTGGGGTCAAAGACAGAAACACATTGATCATTTGGGCGAGGAGAGTTATTGCCAAGCATAATTTTCTTAAATATTTCCAGACAAAGGCCATGTAGATAGAGTAGAGCATATAGGAATTCAAATATCTATTTGAAGAGTTGTTCGTCAAAGGCCTCCCATCATTTTTGGATGGTAAAGGGAAATTGTATGATTAGGAGGAATATAACTCTCACCTCACCCAATGCAGAATGGATCACTCCAGGTTTGAAAGCCTAGAGGAGAACTTAAAGGGGACAAATATGGTGGAATATTTGACGACAAATTTTGATATCTTAAACCAGGTAAAGACAGTGGAGATCGGGTTGCCAACCATGAATTACACCACTAGCATTGACCTGGAGATCCTGATAAAGGAAATGATGGATTATGATATCCCTTCTGACTTATAGTGGAAAGAAATAGTGTGGCTAGGTAAGACAAAGTGCAATTTTCTAGGAACCAACAAATAGCCTCTGAATGTCACTAGATTGGTGTGTTTGGAAGAATACCAAGAGGGACAAATGGTGAAGACAGAAGTCAAATATTCAGAAAAAATCAGCCGTTAGTTTATGAAATGTTTTTGTTTAAATCATTATAAATCGGTTCACATACAGAGACTATCAATTGAAATTATTGTAATCGGTTTTAGAAGATGAAAGGTTTCAGTTCAACCATTGTAATCGAATTGTATAAATGGTAGAATTTTCGAATGAATTAATGTTGGCAGAAGTGCAAGGGCACCTTTTAGTTATTTCTCAAATCAATTGTAGTTTTCTGGAGCTGAATTGAATACATATGCAAAAGATTTTGAAGTCTATATGAAAATATTCTAATGGTGGTGATATGAGTTTTGTCTCCTTTCATTGTATGCATTTCCTATGTTCTTTAATTCCATTTTCATTTTATCCTATTTAAATTGGAGAGTTAAAGGCCTAGAATTCATCATTTGATGCTCTCGGCTTAAGCAATTTAAACTATGTAATTTTCTTCCTAGCTAATTCATAATTCATTTCAGTAATGCTCTGATGTAGTTATTTGTTTCTCCTTCCTCATACACCCTTCTTAAATACAATTAATAACTTAGATTCATCACCTCATTTAGCCTTTATCCTCTGGATAATTCTACTGGGAAATCATTGTTTGCGTTCACTCTTAGAATTTCGACCCCATAGCCCTAAGTGTCCCTCCCCTTCCTCTCCAACAACTTTATAAAAACCCCCAAAACAAACCAAATATAGCCACTTCTTGCCAAAGAAATACCAAGTGACACGAGAGATCCCTCTCCAAGTTGAGTAGGCTAGTGCCCAACTCTAAAGTAGGTTGAAACAATTACCTTTGTCATTTGTCTGTCAATGGAAAAACATTTACAGAGTGCTAACAAGTTCCATGTGGCTCTATAATATCAAACATGTTGCATATGGTGGAAATGAGGTTTTTAATATGAGGTTTGTGGTGAGAGGGTTCTTCAAGAAATAGGTAGTGGACTAGAAGGATAAATTCCCTCCATTCGCGAAGTATGCTTCTATTCAAGTTATTATTTCTATTGATTTACTTACGAGGTGGAGGATACATTAGATGTATGTGAAAACAACTTTCCTCAATGGGGTTTGTTCGGGTTCTTTTTTCAGAAGAGTGAGGAAAAGAGAGTCCCTTAACTACCCTAGTAAGATAACAAGGCATAGCAGAATGATGGTTATCAAGTTAGTGGACCTACAAGTTAGAAAACAAAATACAAAGCAAGAAAATAGCAACTAAGAATGAGAAACAAAAATGAACTAACAAAAACAAGTAATGCATGAAATTGAACAAATGGAATGGTTACCCAACATAACTAAATCTTTGAATTGAGTGCACCAAGAGGATAAATATGGGACAATGAATCCCTTGTTCCTCCTAAGGGAGGGTCCTTTGATACCTCAAAAACTAGTGCTATAACTCTCCAATTGTGAGTCTAAAATGGTGAAAAATACCCAAGGATTAGCTTCACAAGAGGTGTAAAGCTAGCTCAATGCTACACTTACTAAAACTTATGGCTCAAGGGAAAGTTGGATTTCTCCAAGAGAATTTGAAAAACATAACAATGTTATGGACTCTTCTTCTTTTTTGTATACAATGATCCTCTATTTAGAGGAGGATGGAAATATATTTTTCAACTAGTTACAAGTGTGAATGGGAGGCATTCGAAGGTACCTTCCCTCTCTTTTAGTGAACCCAAGGAAGCATTTGGGGGTGATTTTGGGTATGGGGGAGATCCACGCCATCCCAAAAGTGGTTGAGGCTCGACCAACATCATCAATGCATTGTTTTTGCATCCATGCGGGTTTGCCAACTGTCAGTCATGCACTCCATGCATCATGTGTGTTGTATGTCGTGTTAGTCCATGTGGATGTGTGCAAACTACATTTGTTGAATATGTACGGTGCTTCAGAACCATTTTGTATAGATTTGTGGGTATCTTGCCAAATTGAATGTGATCCTTCCATAATTATTGGTAGTATGTTGTGTTGGGTTTTTCATCCATTTTATGCATTTGTTTGAGAAAGTGTTTGGTTATAAAAGATGCCCCTTGATGTGTGAGGTTAGGAGAATATGTATAGACGAAGCACATCAATGTTTCTTTCTGTTGAAATTGTTGTAAAAATAGGAGAATTGTAGCTTTTTTTGAAGAGGGATTGTAGGAATGCCCCATCATAGGAAGAGGGGATTCATAGTAGTGTCAAAAATTCTCTGAAAACTGAAATGTAAATGTGTATCTCTATACAAACGAGGCAGGAATGACCCATGCTTGTGTCAAGAAACCAAAAAAATATGAGTGGAATTGAAATTTTCTTGATGAAGTGGATATCTGCATATCCCTTAGGGGCATCAATAATGACAAATGACCCTTCCATGGAATGAACTAGCTCTGAATTGAATGGTGAATGAATCAGAGGCATTGATGGCTTATCAAATTCAGATGTCTTTCATTTCTATTAAAAACTACAAAAGTCACATAGTAAGATCCACCGTAACATAAACCTTTGTTGGATTCAAATTTTATGGGGATCAACAACATTAGAGAAAAACGAGGAATATTTCTGTGTCATTCGATACTGCTCATTGATAGTTGAATGAGAGCCAAGATGTTGCCACCTTCCTGGGAACTTGTTGATGTTGACATAGAAGGTGATGTGATTGCAAGAAGAAAAGGGATTCTTGACATCTGGTTGATCAAAATGGTATGAAGAACTGTATTAGTGACATGGAAGAAGCTCAAACTAGAGGGGACAAAAGAACTTCCCTTGGTTGGGGAAAATGGGATGATGACAACAACCATAAAACATGATCTGGTGTCAGGGGGATGACCAAATATTTAGGTAAACTGTGTGGAATGTGTAGCATTGCAAATGAGTGGATTATGGGACAAAACATAGATTTTGAGGATAGAGGTGTCAGTGGAATTTTGTATCTTGATCAATGGTAGAGATATATTTGTAGATATGGTTATGAGAGTGCAATGCCCCAACCAAGGGTGATATGTGTTGTTGTGTGCCGAGGAAAGAAAAAAACCACCATTGGATATGATGGAAAAACCGTATGTACTCTCTGAAAAGGGAAATGTAATTTTTACAATTACCGGATGAAATAAGGAATGATTAGGTTTGAACATACATATATAGAAATGGGTGCCCTAGTGAATGATAACTTGGCCTTGTTGGGACACAATTATAATAGGGTTGAATGATGGAGGGTGGGGGCCCCATTAGTAAGTTTCTATATTGGGTAGATGAATGGAGGATGAAATTGTAAATGGTTAAGTAATGTTGAATGGAATGGAGGGATAATGATAATGTGGGGGCACATTGAATGTAACCAGAACCATGGGATCAGGGAGTGTAAAATGTAAAGGTTTAGCAATATGGTGAGAAGAAGTATGAGGTTCATTCTCGAAAATGCAAAACTATTAGGACTCCCAATCCTAGGGGAATGAGCAGCATGAGTGTTGATTTTCTAGGGAGAAACTATATGTGGGACAACTCATGGAGGTGAAAATGCTATAGGTTGATGGTACCTGAATGCAATGGAGGTGAAGGTATCACAGAGCTGGGTGTGAAGATCCTATGGATACATGTCAAGGGGTATAACTGGGATATGTAGTTGTTTACAAAGGGTGTAAGTGCATGTCAGTTTGGAATGTATGCCTGAAGGGTCCATAGGGTGGGAAAGGCTGAAAGTGTGTAGGAGGTCTCTGATGATTACCTCGACATACAAAACCAGATACCCATAGTGAAACATATCTTAAAATGAGGCACATATAACAATTATTTGAGAAAGAATTTGTAATAATGATGCACACCTATTCCTGGGGTGAGAAAAGGGGCCCCAAGGAAACGTGAATGGAATGAGAGACTCGAAGTACCATTGTGAAGGAGACATGTTCTTGGTTTCCCCCTACTAGTGGATTTGGTCGTTGGGCGTTTCCCCCTTGTCCTTGGTTTCTATTCTTCCCTTTTCTCCGGTTGTTGTTGCTTGGATTAAGGGGGTTTCTTGTAATCAATTGTTCAAAATATTGAACTTGTTGAATAGGAGAAGATTGGATGAAATTGACCCTTGCCTACTACTTCCCATGTGTTGGGGAAAAAGGTTGATGGGGACTAGGGAAAGGGTAGTAAGGCTTACTTTGGGGAGGTCTATATTGGTTGTATGAAGTGGAGGTTCCCCCCATAGGGTTGGGAGTATATTCTGAGGGAAGTAAAGGTATCACCTATTGTATAGGTACTGGGTGAGTGAAGGTAGTAGTTATGGGTGGTCCCATGATTGGAGGGGGGGTTCCATGAATGGAAGTTGGTGTGGTGGGGGAGGGTAGTAATGGTTTCCCCCATATGGTGGTTGGTAAGAATGAACCCCAAATGTGGGTATTGATTGAGCTTATGGGTGAGTATGGGCCATGGACCCAATCAACCCATCGACAACATGTGATGCTCTAGTTTTGTCTTGGCCAAATGGTAAAGGGAGAGAAGAATCATGTAATATGGAATAGAGGTACCTCGATTGAGCATATATTAATTCAAAATATTGGGTTTTAGTGATGGTCTTGTCTTCAATTTGGGGGAAAGTAGTGGCAACATATTTGGCGAGGACAGGGACTAATGATATGAGGAGCCAATATAGTTTTTGTTGGGGGGTGGTATTTTCTTTGTAAATAATTCTTCTTCTTTGTCATTCATGGATATGATCAGCTATATGAATGGCCTAGGTTTGTTTGAAGTCTGATAGGATTTCCAAGCCAGTTTCGTGATGCACTGGGAGCTGGAAAAGGGATAAAAAGGATTTATCCAAGGACTCAAAGGTTGAGTGGAATCCAATGTTATCATCCACATACCACTTGGCAGAGGAACCAATGAGAGTACTTTGGAATAAATGTATACAAATATAATCTTCCATGATACTATTGGAAGAACACCATAAGTGAAAAGACATAATATGATTGGCGAGGTATTTTTGGGGCTTTCCTTCGAATTTGGGAATATCAGAAGGAAACTTAGTGGGAATATTTGGCTAAGTGGGGTCATGTAATATGGGATTGTTCGTTAGTTTCTTCAAATATAATATATTGAGATATTCCAAGTGTGGCATGGAGGGGGGAGTACCAAACATTGTATGTGATGGTTGATGAAATGTTCCTTATGAGGAAGGTGGGGCTTCACCTCCTTTTGGTGGGGGGATTGTTTGTGAGTTGCACTGGGTATTGGTTACCAAAAAAGAGGATACCAGAAAGGATGATCCTAGGATCATGGTACTTACTGGTGTATGTGAAGGTTGTGCTAATGTATCAGTCAAGTGGGGGACACCTTCCAAAATTGGGGGGAGATTTTGTAAATGTATAGAAAGATGAGGATGATGTGGTTCCCCTATTATTGTGGGCTATGTGTGGATGGGTGATGGTGATAATGAAAATAAATGATAGAATAAATTCTTTATAATTTACCAAAACAATGTATTCATTAATTGCATGTAATCAAATGGTGACAATCATACACAATATAACAATGTAACAAGTAGTTTCATTGGCTTTTTCTAACCTTGTGTGGGGGAATATAAAAAAATAATGCACGTTTCTTATTTGACATAATGTCCTTCCTCTCAATTAGAATTCGACCTCAAAAAATCTCTCGAGAGTGGGGTTGGAACCCACTTGAGGCGATACTAGTGAATGGATGAACAATTAGTTATAGTGATGGTTGAAGGGGGAATATCCCGAAAGTAATGACGATATTTCCCAAGAACTATTCAAAACTGGATTGAGGTGCAATTGCAGCCCACAACCACCACCTTGGGTAGATAAAACCTAGATTTTGACTACTAATTCACCTCGATCAAGCACGACATTTAGATTTTAGGTCTCAGAAATTGATCATAGGCTGGATGCTTTCCAACAGCTAGGTGACCCAAGGATGAATGCACAGAAAAAATGGACCTCGAACTTCGACCCTTCACAGGCGTTTCCCTTCCTTATGGTGTAGTAATGCTTGATTGGGAGGATTTTGATATCCTAATTCAAAACTTTCTAAGTTTCAAGTGAGAAATGATGATGGGGAGTTATTTAGATTCCTATCCCCGAAGGCATAACTTAGACTACCAAATTATTTTGTGTTCCTCCCATGGAGGTTAGAAAATGGGTTGGTTATGGTTTCTTTTAGATTTTGAAAGTGAGTTGTGAAGTTGGGGTCATGGACCAACTTCATTGATTAAGAGTGGTGTGAGCAAAATATTTTTTCAAACAAGTGATTCCCTTCTAATTATCTTAGATCACTTATGGGCGGAAAGAAAATAGCATACTATGGTCTCAAGTCTCTAACAAATACCTCTTGAATATGTGATGATGTGTGAAAGAAGTGATAGTGAGTGATGAGTTTTTAATAAGTTAAGTGAGAAAATTTTGGCATGTGGACATCGCTTGGTCCTTTACAATACTTTCTTACTTCTAAATTACTATGTTTCACAAACAATCCTTGCTGAAATGAAAAATACCTAAGTAACTATAATGGCAGACATGTGGGTCCTTACTTATGAGATTTAATATCCCTAGGATGTTTTCTAATCTAAGAAATCTTGAAATTGTTCCTAGATTGTGAACTTGTTACAATGCTTTAAAATTCTTAAATGACTTACTCTAGAAATTTCAAAACTATCCTAAGATTGTGCACATGTGGTCATGTGTGGGCCCTTACAATTATGGAAGATTTAAGTTTCAGAAGTATTGGCCTATCCTAGAGAGTTTTATCAAGGGAGATGAATACTTCTCTGGGAAATATATTTTTATGGTTTCCAAGATCACACTATGGTACGAGGAAAGAGCATACTCCAAGATCCTCTAAACAAGTTTATAGTCCTGAATCAATATGCGTTTGTAAAATAAAATCAATTTATTGAAATTCACATGCTAAACTTTAAGCCATCCATGTGGAAAATAAGGAAGTAAAATATACAAAGGCTCTTTTTAACCTCCCTAGGTGTCTATGTGTAGTCTAAGCTATCTATGAAAGAGTGAATATCAAGCTTTCTATTGATGGATTTTACAACAATGCATAAATCAATTCTAATATACTTGGTGGAATTGGGATTCCCAAGCCTTACAATTTCGAAAAAGATAACAATGTGCGGCTAAGAATAGATCAATCATGAATAGAGAACAAATTTCACATTGAGAGCGTTATGACAAAGCACATGAATGTGTGGACCGTGCATCGATTTGACTTGAACCTGTGTGCACATAGGAAAATTGTGAGATGAAAATTTTGACTTTTTGTTTTCAAACAAAAGCTGAATTTTGTTGTGTGAGGATGTGGTTAGGCCAGTTCTTGGTCCTGTAAACAATAGAAAGTGAGAGGAAAAACTATATAATCCTACTTGAGGAGGAATCATGATTCTTTCCCCAGTGGATTCGCCAAACTGTTCGGATTCTTTTGTCACAAGAGTGAGAAAAAGAGAGTCCCTTAACTACCCTGGTAAGCTAACAAGGCATAACAAAAATATGGTTAGCAAGTTAGTGGACCTGCAAGTTAGAAAACACAATACAAAGAAAGAAAATAACAACTAAGAATGAGGAACAAAAATAAACTAACATAAACAAGTGATGCATGAAATTGAAAACATGGAATGGTTACCCAACAAAACTGAAACTTCGAATTGAGTGCACATAGAGGAGAAATATGGGACAATGAATCCCCTATTCCTCATAAGGGAGGGTCCTTTAATCCCTCAAAAATTAGATCTATCACTCTCCAATGGTGAAAAATACCCAAGGCTAAGATTCACAAGAGGTGTAAATATATCTCAATGCTACACTTAAACTTATGGCTCAAGGGAAAGATGGATTTCTCTAAGGGAATTTGAGCAACATAACAATGGTATGGATTCTTCTTCTTTTTTGCATACAATGATCCTATATTTATAGGAGGATGGAAATATATTTTTCAAATGTTTACAAGTGTGAATGGGATTCCTTTGGATCTACCTCCCATCCCTTTCAGTGATCCCAAGGAAGGATTCGGGGGTGATTTTGGGTATGGGGGAGATACACTGTATTCCATAAGTGGTTGAGGCTCGACCAAAATCATCAATGCACCATTTACGCATCCACGCAGGTTTGCTGAATGTTATTCATACATTGTGTGTTTTGTACATCGTGTTAGTTCATGTGGATGTACACACACTGTATTTGTTGAATACATGCAGAACATCATAACCATTTTGTATATTTTTGTGGGTATCTTTCCAAATTGAATGTGATCCTTCCATAATTATTGGTAGTATGTTGTGTTGGGTTTTTCATCCATTGTCTGTATTTTTATGAGTAAGTTTTTGGTGATAAAAGGGTCATTGAGGAGGAAGTATACATAGATAAACCTCAGATATTTGAGGTACATGGGAGGGAGTCTCATGTGTGTAGGATTAATAAAACATTGTAAGAACTCAAATAAGCACCCGTTGAAAAGTCAACAAGAAACATGTGTCTAATTTACTTTTCCCTTAAATAAATTAGATAATAAATATTAATCTATTATTTCATTCATAACTGAGTGAGTTGGATTTGTAACAGAATTATAAGTGTAGTTAAGTGAGTTAAGATCAGTTGTACTAGTTGTAACTAAACATGCACTAGTGAGAGTTCAGTTAATCAGTGAACTCACATGCAACTAAAGATTCACCAAGGTTAACTACATGCATGTCAGATCTAGTGGAGACCCAGTTGAGATAATAGGTGAAAGGGATAGTTTGGCTATCAGTTGTGATTTGATCACACATGCAGTGGATATGCTTATGAGCATGTGCAAACTAGGTAATTTGATGAATAATTCAATTGTGAGAATTCAAATTGCAGAGATTGTACAGATGAGGCAGGCTATCTGGACATGGAGAATTGGAACATGTATTTGTTGATTTGTGTATGACAGTGTGAGATGATTGTATTGTACTGAGAGATCTTGGATTAGAGTTTTGTATGAGATTGTTTCATGATTCATGATATACATAATATATAATAGTGGGGTTTTTATCTTTACGCTTTCTCGGTAAAACTTTTGTGTTATGTGTTCTTGATATTTCACTTTGTGATTGTGGTTGTGATCATGGTTTAATTTTCCACAAGAATAATAGTAGAAGCGATTTTGTATTTAACAGTGGCGTATAATTGTTAGATCAGGAGAATCGTAGGAAATACTTAATTTGTATTGATATTTCTACAACACCAAGGAATGGTATTATAGTGTTTATAGATACTTGTAGAGTATGGGGTTTACCAAGAGTGAGGTGAATCCTAACTTGTGCTTCAAACTTGTTGGGATGGATTCACTCATCTTGGTTCTATACATAGATGATTTGTTTCTCACAAGTCTAAATGATCTTATTGTAGGGTGAAAAGAATATTTAGCTACAGAGTTTGAGATGAAGGACATTGGCTTGATGCATTATTTATTGTGGTTAGAGGTATGACAAGTGTTGGGAGAGATCTTCCTTGGAAAAGGGAAGTACACAAATGATATATTTAGGAGATTTGGGATGGAGGAAAGTGTACCAATGGAAACACCTATGATTACCAATTTGAAGATTTTGATCACTTCAGATTCATAGTTGGTGGATCCCAGGATATACGTCCAATTCATAGGATCCTTGATGTATTTTCTCAACACCAATATAGATATATGTTTTGTTGTGAACACCTTAAGTCAGTTCACGGTGGATCCAAGGTGGGTGCATTGGAAAACAATGAAGCATGTTCTTAGGTACTTGAGAGGTACATTGGAGTATGGATTGAGGTATATTGGAGGAGATGGATTGGAGTTGTAGGGATATATAGACTCATATTGGGAAGGGAGTGCAGCAGACAGAAAGAGCACCTCAAGGCATTTCTTTAGCTTATGAATAGTTATTACTTGGTTCAATAGGATGAAGCCTTTTGTAGTGCTCAGTTCACCAGAGGTAGAGTATATGGAAGTGAGTATGGATAGTTGTGAATCCATTTGGCTTCGAATTTTTTTTACAAGTTTATTTGATTAGGAGTTGGAGCCTACGGTGATATACTATGATAACTAGAGTTGTATCAAATTATTTGAGAATCTGGTATTCCATGACATGTCCAAGCATATTGAGATCAAATAAAAATTCATCTAAGATGGGATCTAGAAGGGAGAAGTGAATATTTATTATATTTTGACAGATGAGTAGGTTGTAGATATTTTAACCAAACCCTTAGTCAAAGGGAGGTTTGTGTTCTTCAGAGGAAAACTTGGAGTGGTGAAAAATACCTTCCTTGCTAAGAGGTATTATTGATGCATGATAGAATAAGATAGGTATTTCCACACGGGTCTATGTGTCTATATGCGTGGAAATCATCCAAAGCCTTATATCCTTGAGTTTACATTAATGAAAAGAATTATTAAAGTAAAGTGATTTTAATTGGTAAGTTGAGTTTTATTTAAGGAAATGCTTTAATTAGCATTAGTGAATTAAATATTATCCATTGATCACAAGTGAAGTGAGAAGTAATCTCAAACATCAATCACTTTGGAGATGAGGGCTAAGTTATAACTCAATCTAATAAAAGAAAGGCTAGGGTGAGGGAGGAAGACACTTCACTTTGTCATATTGATCAAGAGAGATTGATTGCAGACATAGAGAGTTGGATCATGAAGGAATGTGATTCAAGAATATCTTTGATAGGTGGAGAAGGACTTCCATAAAGAGATCTAGGCCAAATGAAGAGAGAGAACAACCATAAGAAGAAGGATAAACCACCGCAAAATAATGTAGGTATTCTAGAATAGTTGCACAATTATCATGAATTTTAGCTTTACAATCATGTAGATAGCACAGGATGGTGTGAATATCAACATAAAAATCGCATTGTTTCTGTACAACATCATACAACATGTTTAGCAATAGATCAATCCAGTTAGGTTTTTGATGTACTTTGTCTTTTGTCTATTTGGGCCATTTTTCTAGTAAGGGAGCCCTTGTAAGCTTTAAAGTTATTTGGATGATAAGATTAATTGATAGGCATAATATCTTTGTATATTATGCATGAGTTTTTGGTTTCTAGTATTGCTTCTACTATCTTTATTTGAGTTGAATATTCGAGTAGTGTATGTTTTTTTTGTGAGCTAATAATCTGATTTGCAGTAAGGAAATCAATAGATAACAATATACCTAGGTTCCAGAGTAAGGATTTCAACACACCCTCTTGGTCATTGTTAAGATTTTCCATTACACCAAAACCCGCAGGAGTTAGTAAACTTCCAAATCAACAACATCACATTGAGTGGGTGGTTAGTCCCATGTTCCCAACATGGCAGTTAGTCCAACACCACCCCTTCAACGTAACTCGGGGGAATTGAACCTGGGCCAAGGCTCTGATACCATGTTAATATTTTCCATTACACCAAAACCCGCAGGTGTTAGTAAACATACAAATCAGCAACATCACCTTGAGTGGGCGGTTAGTCCAATTTTCCCAGTGTGGTAGTGAGTCCACAAGAGGTGCGACAGTTAGTCCAACAGTTATCCTATTGGCTACATAATATTCCACCAATGTTCATGATTATAACTTGGTGATCCTAATGAGGTACATTGTTGGTTAAATTATGTTGGCCTCATTCAATGCACCATTCATCTATTGAATGAACTTTTTCACGCACCAAGAGAAGTTCCCTACATACTTTTCATTCATCTCATCATCATATGTTTCCAACTCCTTTATATTGATTCACACTAGCATTGATTCGATTTCACCATTAGTAACAACCTTCTTCAAAATGGTCATCTCACCTATCACTAAGTCAACCCGTATAGACAACTTCACCATCATACGAAAATAGGTAACATGTTATGCATTTTGTCCAACATCTAATCAAAAAACCTATTGAGGAACTATAGTAATATTTTAATGTTGAGGTGATTGGTTTGTAGGACATTTTTTTCTTTTATGGGCTTGTTCTTCCTTCCTCCAATGAAACCTCTTCATCACCAAAGAGTGACATGCTTTCCCTTTTGCAAGAAACCCCAAATATCAATGGTGAAAATACTTGATACACACTATCATAGGTCTAGATAGTTTCATAAATATGTTTTAACACCCATTAGTTGATCTATGAGGCACTCATTAACACCTAATTATTAGACACCACTACACTACCCCTACTCAATAAATGATTTGGTTAGACAAACCACTCCCTATGGAAGTTATAAACCAAACTTATACTAATTGATATCTTAAGTACCAACAATCTTAGGTTATTAGACCTAGTTCCTCAACATATAACACCAACCACACCAACCACAAGACAAAATCACCAAACACCTATTTTATAGTGGGAAATCCCAATATGGTAAAAATCCACTTTAACAATAGTAAACCAAGTTTTTTATGACAGTACAAACCACCTAGTTCTAAGCATTTTTTATAATGCCCATACTATTCAGAGATACAATAAACAAAAACCACCATTTGGTTACAAGCGACTTGACTGAATCATTAAATGGTGACCCACCACTATCCTTTGTCTCAAATCATTATCATTATTTTCTTACGGGCTCACAATTGTCTAACCAAATTTTTGGTTGTCCTCTTCTCATTTCACCTCTTTGTTGTACTATGCACCCTTCAAAATCTCATCCAATTCCTTTAGGAAAATCCTTGGTCACTTTGTGATTTCTTGTAAATACTAATTTCACCTTTGTATTTCACTTAGAAAAACCCTACAACCTTAGATTATTTCATTATCACTGAACTAAACTACAATTTTCCTTAAGAGAAGAACTAGCCAACTTGTTTTTTCTTCCTCCACCTGACCATGTCCTCCAAATATTCATTGGATACCTTATTATATGAGGCATAGTGCGTTGCCAATAATTTGGGTCGATCACTTGTCCCATGGAGGATGATGGTTGTCCCAAATTTTGTGTGTCCAAGATCACCTCATTGGCATGCTAGTGCCTCTTGGTACGTTCCAATTCGACATCATCAATGGAGGTTTCCCATACCTGTGATACAAGTCATCTTTCCATCCATTCCTTGGTCACCTTATCTATCAAGAAACCCTTCCTCCATACATGGACCAAAAATCATGTTCATAATGTGCACTAAGAGTAAGGTACTAGATGTATTTTATAAAGTAGAAACACAAATATTACGATAAATACCAACATAACAACAAAATCGAGAGAGAAAAAAAACACCAACAATGATACCTTTATTGATAGAAATCCAAGTTCACTTTCCTCTTTGAGGGGGAAACCTCCAACAGAGCAGAGCTCTATTACAATAATTACCAAGACAAGTCTTTCCCATGTATTCTACTCCTATTTATACCAAATGGAACCTTCTTCATCCATCTTAAGGAGATTGGTTTGAGTCTAGAACTTAGTTCCAATCACATTCTTTAAGCATGAGACATGAAAAATATGATGGATCTTAGAATGATTGGGTAGAGCTAAGTGGTAGGCCATGGGCCCCACTCAATTGAGAATTGTATAAGGATCATGAAATTTGGGGGAAATTTTATGATAATTTTTATCTTTGAGTGAAGTCTTCTCATAAGGTTGCAGATGAAGAAACATCTGGTCCCCTTCAACAACTTGATGTTTGGAATGACCCTGATCTACATGTTGCTTCATGTGATTTTGAGAAAATACCAAATTTTCTTTGAGGGTACAGAGAATGGCCACATGGATTGTAAGATTTTTTTCAACCTCTTGAACCTTGGAGACACCTAGGATGTATGAGAGAATTGATGATGTATTTTTCGGATAGACTAATTCAAAGGGAGTCATGTGAGTGATAGTATGGTAAAATGTGTTGTACCACCATTCAACTATGGGTAACCATTGAGCCCACTAATTTTTTGTCAACTTAAAAACACCAAAATAATGTTTCTGAACACTTGTTGACAACTTCAGTTTGTCCATTAGTCTAGGGATGATAGGTGGTGTTAAGATGCAATTGGGTTTCTTGGAGCCTGAACAATTCTTAGAAAAAATTACTAGTGAAAGTTGGATCGTTTTTAGAGACAATAAAATGAGACATGCCATGAAGTTTGAATATATTATCCATAAAAATTTGAGCCACTATGGATGTAGTTGATGGGTGTTGAAGAGAAAAAAAATGAGAGTATTTAGAAATATTGTCTACTAGCACCATGATGAATGACTTATTTCCCAATTTAGGTAATCCAACAATAAAATCCATAGAAATATTTGTCCAAATAGTAGGTAGAATCGAGAGTGGTTGGTGTGTTCCTGGAGCTTTGATGGTTTCACCCTTATTGCAATGACATGTATCACATTCAACCACAAAGATGCAGATGTCCTATTTCATACCTTCCTAGAAAAAGAATGTTTGACCCATTCATAGGTTTTAGTAAATCCTGAATTCTTAGCTATGGGTGAAGCATGAAAATTAGAGAGCATCATGGATTTGAGGTTCAACTATTTTCTTATATGCATGAGACCTTTATAAGAAATCTCTTCATTGTGCCAAGAGTATCCTAGAGAAGCTTGAGAATCCTATTGCAGTTGTTGGATCAAGATAGAAAGTTTGGGGTCTTGCAACCATTCCTAGAGAATGGATTGAAGCCAATGTACTACAGTGAATGAGAGGTAAAAGAGAGACACTTCTTCTTCATATTTCCTTGAGAGAGCATCAACAAATACATTTTATTTTCCCTTCTTGTAATGATCTCATAATCATATCCAAATAGTTTGGTCAACAATTTTTGTTGCTCCGGGGATGAAATTATTTGTTCTAGAAAATACTTGAGGCTATGATGATTGGTTTTAATTTGGAACTGTTTCCCCAATAGATAAGGACGCCATACATCCAATGCATGAAAAATATCCAACATTCCTTTTTCATAGGTTGATTGGGCCAAATGTCACTTTGTCAGTTTTTTCTAGTGAAATCCAAAGGCAAATCATCTTTCATGAGGACTACCCCAATTATTTTCCCTAACACATTTCATTCTAGGAAAAAATGATTGGTGAAGTATGGTAATGTGAGGACAAGAGTCATGCACATAACCTGTTTCAAAGCTTGGAAGGATTGATCAGTTGCACGATTCAACTGAAAGCATTATTTCTAAGGAGAGTAGTGAGAGGAGCTACAAATTTTCCATAATTCTAAACAAACTTGTGATAATATCCCATTAAACCCAAGAAACCACACAAGATTTCAAGAGTTTTGGGGAAAGGAAAATCCTTCATATCTTCAATTTTCTTAAGATCCACCCGTACACCATCCTTTCCGACAATATGACCCAGGTACTTAACTTTAGAGGCTCCAAAAGAACATTTATATTGTTTGAGAAAATGTTTATGCTTAGACAGCAGATGGATAAATTGATCCACATGGGATAGATGGTATTTACAAATTTTACTATAGATGAGAATATCATCAAAGAAAACTAAGATAAATTGGAGGAAAGGATGGAAGACGTGATTCATGAGGATTTTAAAAGTGGAGGGGACATTAAACAGGCCAAAGTGAATGACCAATAACTCATTGTGACCCTCATAAGTTCTAAAGGTAGTCTTGGTAATGTTTTCCTCTTTCATACGTATCTGGTGGTAGGTATAACTGAGATCAAATTTGGTAAAGTATTGAGAAACACTCAATTCATCCAAAAGTTCATCAATGATAGGAATGGGGAATTTGTCTTTTAATGTAAGTTTGTTGAGGGAAAAAAAATCATGACATGAACCAAGTGCCTTATTTCTTCAGTACCATGACTACCAGAGAAGAATAGGGGATGGTACTAGGATGTATAACACCCACTTCTAGCAATTCTTGAAATTTTTTCCCAATTTCATTTTTTTGGGAAACGGGATGATGATAAGGGAGAACATTGGGAGGAAGACTACTTGGTATTATATGAATGGAATGATCATGGACACCATGGGAAGGGGGAATTCCATTGGGGGTGTTAAAAATATTGGTTTCGGGATAGTATAGATTAGAGGCCAAGATGTACAGAGGTTCAATGGATTGAATGGAATGGAGTTGGGAAATAATGCCAGAATGACCATTTTGAGTAGATTTTCCATTTGGTGGGAACTAATGATCTCGGGTGAGCTTGAAGTGATGCCTTTGGACTTATACTATTGTTCCTCCTATTGGAATTGCATGGTCAGGTCCTTAAATTCCATGAGGATGGGGTCGAGAGTGCATGACCAGTTAGCACCGAGAACAATGTCAGAACTTCCCATGTCGATAGAAAAAATATGAGATTTTAGGTGGTATTGACCAATTTGTAGGAACACATTTTCACAAGGCCCGCCACATTTCATGGAACCACCATTGGAAATCGTGACTTGAAAATCATTGACTACACGAATATAAAAATTTATTTGTTGGTAAATGCAGTGATGAATAAAATTATGGGTGCGACCACTACCAACTAGGATGATGACTTTCCTATGCTTAATGTACCCAATTAACTTGAGTGTTTTGGGAGAAGAAAATCCAGTGAGGGTGTGCAATGAAATCAATGGTTCAACTTCTAGTGGATCAGAGGGAAGAGTAGTATCATCTACTTGGGGTAGTGTTGGCAACGATATTACAATTGTTATTTTTTAATCTACATAGCTGCCTACACGGGGTCATGAAATTTCATTACCCTTCATGAAGGGTAATGAAGATTACAGTTGCAAATCGTCGCTTCTCCCTATTGTCTTTTCAAACTTTGTAAGCATGAAAACTTGTGACCGGGATTATCATTATGTTTTTAAAGACAAATTGCTCTTATGATTTATTATAGAATTGTGACTTTTTTCTATGAGAATGTTTCTCTCCTTGTTTGTGATCCTTTTGGTTCTAAGTATGCCTAAGAGAAAGCATTGGTTGCATGAACAAAAGACCCCCACCATTTCGATTTTCATTGATTTTAGTTTGATTTTAAATCATATTTCTTTCCTGAAACATTTGGCTATTCGATGTTGCAAACTTACCCAACTTTGCAATCAAAATATGATGCCTTCACTTAGGTTTTCAGAGTACTTTGGTCCTAGCATACCAAGGTAGCATATGACATGCAGGATTGTCATTACACCTTAGCATGGTCTCGGGCTTCATGAATGTTTTCACACACTTTGTGATTAACACCTTACCTATCGTTTGAATCATCACAAAATGTTTTTTTTTTTATAAGGCTCAAGGATATGGCTCTGTGGTGTTTTTCTAAACCCTACCTGTGTGTTGTGCGTTAATTTCCTATCCATTCAACATGGCTCCAGTGGTAAGGGCCGAGCCTAATGGCATCCAAACCCTGCTATCGTATGATAATGCCAAAGAGGACTTAGAAAGGAACGGTTGGCGTTTTTTCATCCAAAAATTTAAGGGTTTTAACCTGCAGGTCACCTAAGAGTTTTCTTTAAACTTTGATGGCTGTAGGGAAAAAATCGGTCTGTGCAATTGGAAGTAACTGAAGAGTTCCTAAGCTAACCCCGTAATTACCTGCCAGAGACACATTTTTGCGTGAGCTATTCTGAGCAAACGGTTTTGAATTAGATCAAACTCTTGAAAACCCATAACTGAAATGAGCCCTTTTACTTTCTTCACGAGCAGTTTCCCCAAAAATTGGATTGTTCTAGAGATATATTGCATCCTTTAGAGGTCAAATCTCATATTTTCCCTGTGGCTGAAGTGAGTGTTTTGGTCTATTTGCAAGTGTTGAAATGTTTATTACCTCTCCAGGCCTGTGCCTTAGCATTCCACAACACCCCTCTCACCCGTCCAACCATGTGTCTCAGCCTCCTACTATGAACCCTTGATCAATCCAAAGGATATTCAACTAGTCTATTAGCAAGTTATACATCTACAGGACATGTGATATTTAAAAAAAACGTAGAAGCAACTACAACCATCATGATTCGATTTGATTTCATGATCAGAGGTATGATTTTGTTTAATTTTAGCACGATTTTGTCACTCTCAAGTTAGGATATATGATTTGATTGAATAGATTATATTTCTTATAAAGATTAGTTTGTTTTGTTTATTGAATAAAATATGATTGTAGTTTCTATTATAACTAGCTACAAAATCGTAAGATTCTGTAGCCAGTTAGAAAAATTCAAATTGCTTGATTTGACAATTGAAAACATATCTAAAATCTTCCCATTTTCATTTGTTTTCAAGAACCCATGATTTCCAAGGAGATATGTGGCACTGTTGAGATCTCCCAGCCATATCAACTTTGTGTTTTTAGTAAATAGATTAGGCTGTTGATATTTTTGATATCTAATGAAATCAGGGAGGTTGCATCCCCCATATTTTTGAAACAGATTTGATAAAATCAATAGGACACAGTTTTGTTTCCTGGAACCTATATAAGCATGTTATTTTGTACACATTGCATCATCTCAGCCTGGGGAAAGACTATGGATTTTTCATTTATAGACTTGAATGGAATATAATACTCGTCACAGCTTTAGCTTTTCCGTATTGTGGTTTTATTCAAGTCATGTTTATTTCAATTTGTAAATAGATTATGATTGCTTTTGCTATCATGGTTTATTACAAGCTAGTAGAATAAAATTTTATATATTATCCATGTTTCATGTTCCAGATTTAACACACAGTAATCATTCGTTCAAACTTGAATTAAGAGATTTATCTTTATCTCTGATTGAACGTTTATACACAAGTTCTCACAGAAAGATTTATCCTATTGTGGCTGCTTGTAAAATTATGAGATTGTTGTGATCGTATCTCTTATGTGTTCTGTCATTCAAACTCTATCCTTATTGCTTCACATTTATTTGGAGCAATTTCAGGATCTGTTTCAGGTTTACGTCATCAGATAAGGTGTCTGGATGCTACACATTGAACAGATATTGGATGCGACAACAGATCATCCTGTTATTTGATTTCATTAGCATAATAAATATAGAAGTTCCCTGTAGTTAAAACACTTTTTACCATCTGTTATGTCTTTTGTTTAATTAGATAGTTTGATATTTGATTTCTTTTATATAAACATTATAAGAAAACAAATCAAAAAGATTAGATAATAGCTTTACTGTTGTTTAAAAAATCAATTTACATTCGATTTTCACAGATTTAGATTAAAATTCGCATTTTGTACATATTATATATATTAGAAATAGAATTATTTGTATATATTGTGCATATGATAAATAGAGTTATTTTATAAGTATTAATTAGTTAAACTAAATATGTATATTAGATGTGTGTATATTTGTTAGCGATTGTCATTTATTAGATCCTTGTTTTTCCTTTAGTTATTTTTCGCTTTCTTTAGGACTTAGATCAGCCAACGGAGCCGCTAAACCTATCAGAGTGAATTAATACAAACGGCTTGGGTTAATTGGACAACCCCGGACCGGATTCACTCCTCCAGTTGACGAGAAATCAATTTCACCCGTCAACAGGTAGCTATTCCATATGGGAAACATCAGCCCCTTCATCAGAAACATCCTCATAAATGGCCTTAAAAATATTCTATTCCTTATAGCTATGCCTCGAAAAATATTTTTCATCACAATTATAGTAAAGACCCTTAGTTGCATTTAACCATTTCTACCTAAGTTAATTTTTGGATATTGAGAGGAGTGGTAGGAGGGGTGATATTGGTGGGTTAATGATTAGGAATAAAGGAGGATTTTTTGTTTTGGGTGAAGATAACCTTTTGTTCTTCCTTGGCTAGTCCAGTATCTTCCAACCAAGTCTGGGGTTGATCGATCAAGACCTGGATGTATATTGCATCCTTTAGGCCATGTTGACAACTATTTTCATCAACATGAATTAGCCGACAAGGCGTTGCCAGGATCCCTCTCCAATCATGCTACTTGCACAAGTTTTGTTTGTCCTCGTGAAATGTCTGTACATTATTCTTAGTGAATTTTTTATGATGCACATTTCCAAAGACCCTTATGACGCCATTATTGATCATTGTGCTCGCCTTACTCACTATGTAAAAGAGAGTCTCGATAACTATTTTTCAAGGTCAGTTATGGTCATATTTCAAGCCATGCCATATTCCTTGTTAAGAACCAAATATCAATATAGCATAGAAAAACCTCAGAAAAAGCACTCAACGCCTTGAAAAAGACATAATTTCAAATAATAAGCCTCTTTGAGGGGGAAACCTCCTTTTACCCCACTTAAATGTTCAAGTACAATATGATTCAAAATGAAAATGTCTCCTTGGTATATATGGGAGACTAGGAGGTATAATTACAACTAATGGCCTAAAGCCAACATAAATAAAATAACATTACTAACATAATATGTCCCGATTAAGGGGTAATGAGCCAATATTAGGGATTGACATGCCCCTCACCTTGAGACAAGTTTTGTTCGCAATGCTTGAGTAACTCTGGATGCTTATGTATAAAAGACTCATCTTCCCAAGTGGAATCTTCAGCCGATAGTTTCCTCCATTTAATGAGATACTCTAAAATGGATCTATTCCTCAGCTAGTGAATTCTTGTGTCAGTGATGGGTTCAGGATCCAATATGACTTTTCCTTCCTTTTCAAGTTCTGGCAATATAGTTTGAACTGGGATCTTGTCGCCTATAACCTTCTTTAAGCATGAAACATGGAAAACTAGGTGTACTCATGAAGATGCAGGCAACTCCAATTTGTATGTCACAGTACCAATATTTTGCAACACCTTATAAAGGCCATAGTACTTTGGTGATAATTTATTATCCTTCTTGGCTTGCTTGAGGGACACTTGTTTGTATGGTTGTAGTCTTAAAATACCCAATTGCCTACTTCAAAACTTCTTTCACTACAATGTTGATCTTCTTATTGTTTCATGTGATTATGTGCCATGGTCAGGTTGTCCTTTAAGATTTGGAGAACTTGTTGTTGATTCTCGATGTGATATTCCACTGCTTGAACCTTAGATTTTTATTTTAGAGAAGAAGTGATGGAAGGAGGGTGGTATCCATAAAGTGCCATAAATGGTGTCATTTTTGTTGCAGTATGAAAGGAAGTGTTAGACCACCATTCTGCCAAGGGTAACCATTTGAACCATTATGTTTGTTTATCAGAGACAAAGCAACGAAGGTAGCCTTCCAAAGATTTGTTCACTATCTCGGTTTGTCCATCAGATTGAGGATGATAGGATGAGCTATGAGCCAATCGAGTACCCAAACAAGAAAATAATTCTGTCCAAAAATGTCCAATGAAGATGGGATCTCTGTCACTTACAATAATCTTTGGGCTGCCATGTAGATTTTGAACTGTCTCCATGAATGAGGTGGAAACTGTACTATCTTTGAAGGGATGAGAGAGTGCACAAAAGTGTGCATACTTGGTCAGTCTATCAACAATCACCATGATGACACTCTTTCCTTCAGACTTTGGTAACCCTGTGATGAAATCCATGGAAACCTCCTCCC
>ML818736.1:99526-111016 GCA_009831015.1 Picea engelmannii | reverse complement strand
TATTACCATTTTAAACAATTAGTAACTAGTTTTTTATTCTAATTATCATCATTATTGATCAACAATGGACTTTGTATTTAAATAATCAATTATATAAGTATACTTCATCAAGCATTACAAAGTTTATAAAGAATAATGTTTTGTTTGTGAAGGACACCAATCCTCTTTAGAGAACCAACTCTTGGAGACAGAAATCCCCTTCTTCAGGGCACCAAGCCTAGGAAGCACCAACTCCCTTGTTTTAGGGAACCAACCGTAGGAAGCACCAACTCCCTTGTTTCTAGGGCACCAACCCTAGGAAGCACCAACTCCCTTGTCTTTAGGGAACCAACTGTAGGAAGCACCAACTCCCTTGTTTTCACACATTACTTAGTAAAAGATATGAATCCTTCATTGCTTCTCCCTTCCACCCTCATTACATAAGTATCTTTATATTTCCTTCTTGAACTCTACTTTTTCTTTTGATCTTCTCATTTGGACTACAAAGACATCTTTCTTTCACCATACCTTTCTGTTTATATAGTATCCCAAAAGGTATGACATTTGAATCGTTGTGTCTTTTAATAATGAACCATCACACCCTTTCATTTATTAACAACTATGTTATTTTAATAGCAAATTTCTTCTTTTACTATTATCCTTTAAGTTTATTGGGAGAACTTGGTTCTTCTTTCAATCTCTTTTAATTACGAATAATATTCTTAATTGACATTGGTTTCCAGGTCAACCCATAGTTATGACAACCTATAATTTGACTCATTGCACATCAAATCCATAATGTGGTGTCCAAGGACCTCTACAGTGCATCCAGGCTTAAATTTGTCCCTGACACAGAGCTATAACAACCTATATGGGTGTAACAATGCTCAAGCACCAAATCTAAAGGTGCTAAACCTTTTCTCCTCTGTGTGTAACCGATGGCTAGATCCATGCGCTTATCCATGTATGTTATTTAATCTGTATTGTTGATTTCCAGATTCAAATTTTGCAAATAGGTGCTTCCTTCAATCCACTTCCCTTTGTGTCTGCAAGCTCAAAACCATAGCCTTATCTATTTCACACGTTATTATGTTAGCACTTTTGTACTTTCTCCCTTATTATTCTACATGGGTCCGTATTCAAATTTATGAGTGATTATTTACTTCTAGGTCCTTTAAACTCCTTATTAGCTTCTCTACCTTATCAATCTATCGGTGTTGGTATCGGGTTTCCCAGTACTTCATCCTTCAGTACTTCCATCCTTTGCATTCTTTCAACACTCTCGGAGTAAATTTCACCGAAGTGTGTATACTGTATTCACTAGTAGATCAGACGGTCAATATTTAATCTTCCATTGGATTGAAGATCCTGGCTTATCCATAGGCTTAAAAAAAAATTGTCAATCAAAAATCAATCAAGAGTTGATATGAACAATTCTCATTCACTCCGGAACTTTGTCTATTCCTGGCTCCAAGACTCTAGAATAAAGCGATTCCTCTAGAGTTTTACCTACCCAATAAGTCATAAAATGGTGGTGACCACTTGCTATCAGTTAACACCTCTGCTTACGCTTTCCTTCCACTATTCTTGATCAACAGTTGAGAATGCTTTTGAAGTACATCAATAGTTAGTGTTACTTCATGATTCATGCTTACTCTATCGTTCCACTATACTTGATTAGATGGTCAAGAAATATTCCGTAGGATATTATATCAATGTACAAAAGTTAATTCATGACTTCGACCTTTGATGCTTTAGGTATATTTGCTGGTAGGAGAATATGGACATCCCCAGAGGATGTAGTCCCAGAGTGACATGGCTTGCTGATGTCACTATTGATGTGGCACTGGATGAGTGGATTCCATGTGTCACCTTGATTTGTGACTTTCATAGAACTTATGTTCCATATGTATTTTGACACTTGTCATCATTAGATTAGGCCATGTGTCATCTATTGCTGACATGGTCTTGCTAACGTAGGCCTACTGATGTGTCACATGTCTTCCTCCTAGATCTAACGGTCGTAGGTTCATCTAAAGTTTCTTATTGATCTGATGGTTTTCGTTGCTTCGGGAATATGACACTTTTGAGACTTCGATCTAATACTCCTGAATTTTTCAAGTGTCGAATAGATCTATTACCATAGATATTTCCTTGTCTTGATATATGGATTTTATTAACTCTGGGGTTCTAGAGTTTGGGATCTTGGTTTATTTGATATTCTTATCATTAGAGTAAGTAAATGATGGAGTTTACCACCTTCTTCCTTTTAGCGTGATATGACAGTTTTAATATTCATTCCAAATCAATGGTTGATGGGATTTCCCTGCTCTTCCTTTGATTCGACGGTCGATGGGAGTTCACGACTTTGAGGCTTCAGCCTTTGGGTAAACTTACATGTTTCAGACTCTTTTTTTCTAAAGTGGTCAGCACCAGAGTTGACAACCTTATTTCCTTTAGTGTGATATCATGGTTCAACATTTCCATTCCAGATCAATGGTTAATGCTTAACTCTATATCAAATATTGATCTAACGGCTAGGAAACCATCTGAGGATCCTTCTTAATTGATGGTAGGAATTATTTCGTGACTTCAAGATTTCTTGGATTCTTCCATGTCTCCAATAATCGTTGAAGGGGCGAAGTGGAAAAGTGTCGAAGTAATTTATCTTCTAGTTGATCCAATGGTCCATAATGCTAATCTAATGGTTGAGATTTAATCCTTCCCAACCTTTGACTTCACCTCGATATAACGATCTTGGATTGACCTAAACTAAGAATGAAGGACTCCTATAACTCGATCCTTTACAAAAGGATTTCTTGACTCATTGAACTCTATCTCCTGTGTTACTTCAAATATACCATCTTTTTTGAGCTTCGATTAACGTTCTTCCTTATGATATTTTTGTCAATGCACTCCTTTATGCATTGTCTTTATCCGATCATAAGGATATCTCTTCTAATATTTATGATCTCAAAGACATATAATTACAATACCATATTGATATTCTTGACATCAATGCCAACAACATAATACCATGTCCAACATTATCCCCCTTTGTAATTGATGGAAACAATGTAAAACCCCTTTTTCAATCTTAATTGGATTTTACTAATCACTCTCCCCCTTTCCAAAAAAATGAAAAAAAGGGATCCTTCCTTCTAGGGTGATAGTCCCCCTTGTTGAAGATTAAAATCACAATGAGGATTTCGCCCGCAAAGTATTTCTTGAGCCTATTAATTATAATCCAATAACATATATAATACTAGTAGGTGGGACCCCCTTGTAGATTTGGAGATCATATTTGGTTCTTTTTCCATGTTTATGCTCCTATTTGACATTGCTTATAGGTTTGAGCATGATTGATGATCGATTTTGGTTCTATTCAAGACAAATAGACGATGGGTAATGCATGAATTTTCTATTTCTATAGACTCTAATGTCGTGTTGAAATGACTTATGATGTCCATTGTTACTTGCAAAAGATACGTGTCACTAACCATAAACAAGTGTAACTAAAAATAAGTAAGGCAATGTGAACAAAGTCCACAAGAGATGAACTATGCTAGTATGTTATACGATGTTGCACTATGCATTTTGAAGTTTAGGTGAATTATTGTTAGTCCTAGCTAATGGGTTAGTGGATATACAACTTATTGAGTAATATGGAAATACATGTGATGTGCGTTATAGTATGGTTGGTAGTGGTAAATGTGACATAGGGTGGCATTTTTGGAAAATAGTGGATGTTGGTTTCGATGCATGGTTTCATTGAATGAATTAATGGATTAGTGGGCTGGTGTGTACTAATGAATTGAATGAATGAAGGTTGGATGAGACGTGCATTTACTGCCTACCACTCCTACTCCTTCCACTAGCCGCCACCCTAGGTCATATGTTCAACTTTGTTTTTCTCTAGTTAGGCCCCGACTTTCAAGCAGAGACTTTCAAGCAGAGGAAGAACTGCTTGGCCAAGATCACGTTTTTAAGGTGATTTTGGTTACAGGTATGTCTTTTCAACCATCCATGAAGATTATTTGGTTATGAAATAGATATTGGCTCAGGATGTATGGGTATGTGCTTTCCCTAAGTCTGGAAACTGTGTAAATTTGTGATATTTTCTGGAATGAATCGTTGGTGGTTTTCATTGCAATAATGTTTGAAGCCACAATGTTATTGGTCGTTTTGAGTGTTATAAGCCATAAAGTCTCTCTTTCATCCTTGCTGGTTTTAGTTGGAAGGTTTCATTTTGTCAAGAGTGGCTCGTTGTCTCCATGCATTCGTATCACCATACCCAGTCTTTTAATGTTATGGGGTTTACTAGTTTTGAAATGCCTTGTGTCATTGCGCGTTGTTTCACTTGGTATGGGTTTTTTCATGCTACCGATGATTGTGTAGTGGGTTATATTTATTTTTATCATCTTTATTTTATCTCAGCGTTGATAGTTGGTTGATTGGGAGAGTCATGAGTCTTATACCCTGCGTGTTCTAAGTATTGTTACAAGGCCAAAATGGAGCCTTTGCTCCTCTATTCAAAGTATCTCCTATCTCATGAATTGTCACCCTCTATGCAAAGTTATTGGTGGTATACCCTGAGTATGCACCATTGATATTAGAATTTCTCATCCGATGATGGGATTCAACACCAGCCTCCTTGTGTTGGTCCACATAGTGAACCCTTGTTTTCTTAAGCCTAGTTTTTAGAAGAGGGAACCATATGTCTTGTCAGGTATACTATTGATGGTTATGGATGGGTGATGTATTGTCGATAATGTTTTATTACTGGCTTGCCCCATCGATTATGTTGACAGTGGTGTTGGTATTGGTATTTGGTCACTGAAATTGGTAATTATAACAATCTAATTGATAGGTTCACCATTGTTAACTGGTTGATTGGAGAAATGGGATCGAATATACAGTTGTTGTCTTTTACATTGTGATTAGTGAATTGTTGACCCGTTATTAGTTTTTAATTGGTTAATTCACAACAATGCTTCTTGAATGATGCATGGGTATATGTGTCATGCCTACAACATGTTAAGTTGAGTTAATGATTGTTGTGACTGTTAAATATTAATGAATGATGTGACTGTTAAAATACCATGGGATTATTGCAATCGTGGTGATTATCGTATTGCCATCCACTATATATGATATAGATATTATTGATTGCCCCATCAGATATATTGATGGGGTTTAAAACAAAATGGTTTTGTTTCAAATTCGATCAATTATGAGATGAGATCAGGCTTACTATTGCTACCTCATTATATTGATTAATAGCCCAATGTTGTGGGTGTTTAAATTCAGAGTAGTTTTTTAATGAATATCATGCATCTTAACGAAGATAGGCATGGGTGTTGTGGTAGTATGGTCTCATGAAGATTTAATTGTTTTATTGAATTGAGGGATTAGATTGGGCATTCTTTTTCTGTTTGCGTTTTTGGAAGGTGGTTGATTTTTGATACTGAACAAAGTGGAAATAAGTGACTATGTGTTCATTGGGGAATTGTTTTAAAATATTAAATGGACAAATAAGAAGAAACAAAACCCTTATACAGGTTGTTGTGGAATGCATGTTGTCTTTTTTTGTGACACTATGTTGAAAATATGATTACAAATAGTGAACAAGTCGATGCACATAATTAATTGAATTATACACATTAGTTTTCATTTGATCACAATGATTATTTGGTTGGTGTTATTTCCTTTTACATAATGGTTTTATGGATTACTTAATTCAGTTTATGAACAATATCCACTATATTTCCCTACCATCATTTCTCTTTTCGATAATTACAACCCCATCGCCTTCCCACATTAATTTTTCACTCCCTATTCTAAAATTCAATTACAGTCAAAGAATTTTGTATTGAAGCAGTTTGAAGTCGCAGTTT
Source organism: Picea engelmannii (assembly GCA_009831015.1). Taxonomy (NCBI): domain Eukaryota; kingdom Viridiplantae; phylum Streptophyta; class Pinopsida; order Pinales; family Pinaceae; genus Picea; species Picea engelmannii. Next base: position 105,140 of record ML818736.1, on the reverse strand, counting down.
CTTGGTTGGATCACAATGATATTTTCTTTGGTTAGGATTACAATTGATTGTTTGTTGTATTGAGAAGTAACCATGCTTCTTTTCCCCTCATTATATCATGTTTCTCTCAATACAAACCCCTCTCATATACCAGGACATTTTTTTCACCCCCTACTCATTAACAACATTTAAACAATTTGTATGGATTGGATTGCATGAGTTTGATATGTTGTTGAGCCAAAGTATATTTCACATTTTGGAAGAGTTGTCATGTATGGTTGTTAAAGGAACTATTTTCTAATCAATTACACATACATGAATGAGTTATTCAAATAAAAGTCTGAAAATTGAGGTCCACTATGTCCCTATCAAAGGGAAAGCCATTACTTCCCCTTCCTCACCTTCAAATGATTATGATAAATCAATGTCCTCCCGGATGAAATGGAGGGACGATTTCTCTCATGTGATTGACGAGATTATCCCTAAAGGCTCCACACAACCTAAGGAAAATTCAGAGAATTTAAAATGTGATAGCAGAAACAAAGGAAATATTGCCTCGGAGACTGGAAAATATGGATTTTAAGCTTTATTTATTTGTTTGTTGTTGAGAACAATTGACTTCAGTTTCTTTTGGACAACATGTCTTTTGGGATATATTGGTAATATATTTTGAAAATTATTTCAAAAAAAATAATGTGATAAATGTCAAATATGAATGTGATGATGGGAGTCACAAGGAGGAGTGTTTTATTTAATTAACTAGTTATGTTATGATTGTTAACAACTAAAGAGAATCACAAGGGGCCCCACCTACAAGTTATTATTTATTTAAACTCTTATTATGATTTATTAATTCCCCCCCTTAACTAAAAGGTTGGTTGAGTTTCTAGTTAACTTAACTAATGAAGTAGTTCAACTACTTCAACCAATTCTAATTTGCTTAAAGGAAAAAGGAAAGGGAGGAACAAGAGGAGGATAGAAGGAGAAGAATACTAAGGTTTTCTATTTGAGTTTATGTTGAGATAATTAAGTTTTCATTCATTCCTTGATTTATCACAAGCATAATTCTTTTTTATGATAGTAGGGTATTATTGTAAACAACAAGATTCAAGGCTGAATTACATCATTTAGACACTTGTTTTTTCATAGGTGTTGATCTATCTTTGATAGTCTATGTAGACTTGTCTGTTTTTGAATTAGTTTTCATGACTGACAAAGGCTATTGTGCATAGTTGAGTGGGAAGTAATCTGTGGCAAGCTGATCCAACTTTTAGAGTTCAATTTTGATTTTTTGTCAGAGGTCCTTTTGTATGTTCCATTGGGGATGTCTAAGTTTGACTTTGGTCCAAAGTTTCTGCATGAGATTTTGTAAAGAGAATGACTATTTGGTGAATTGGAATGAAATAAAGGATTGATTTATGTCTCATGTCTTGATTATCATATTGGTGTATTTAATTCTATCTTTACATTTGTTTTTAGCAACTATTATATTCAGAAAATCATATTAAAATGAATTTTCCAACAAGCTTTTAATTGTGAAAAAGACTAGCCTAAGCACTTGTAATTGATACTTGTGAGTTAGGATTTTATTTTTGATGGATATAAAACTAGGGTTACATTCTCATCTATTTTGATTTAGCAAAGAAAAATCTGAAAATGCTTGAGTAAGATCATTTCATATCTTTTCCTCAACATTTATTTGGCGATCATATTGGGGAGATCTTCAATATCTCTCTGGTTAATTTTTTATACTCGATTATCATCGATACGTATTTTTTTTCTGATATTGATTCTTTGAATGTTTTATTTCTTAATGAATGTGCCTATTATAAGGAAACCCAATATTGAGCCCGATCTTCAAGATTAGACCAACATTGATTTGAACCTGTTTAATGCAATTTAGACACTGCGAAAACCCATGCTGAGCTTAATCATTCATGGGCAACAATTGAGCGAGATATTAGTGCCCAAGAACCTTGGGAAGCTAGACATAGAAAACCTAGAAATCAAAAGTATCCCTCTTGTTCCTTCATTTTTGGCCTTTCTTTCAATTCCTTAGACTCTCGCGTCTCTAGAAGAAGAAGAGGCTTATCACCCTAAACTAGCCCTATTGCTTAAATAGGAAGAAGAAATGTAATGTTATCTACCCAACAAAGTGCTCTAAGAAGAATTTTGTTAGATTCTTCAAGTTCATTCTTTTTCACTTATCATCCACAATATGGAATCTAGTGGTGGCTCTGTGATGCAGGAGCATCGCCAACATCAAACAAGCCAACGCAGAGATGACGGACAGCTGGACAAGAGCCAGTACAAATTTTGAAATTGCCTTGAAGTTGATGCGCAATCTTAAATAAGATAATTAGGAAGGAGGGCACTTGTATAATGTAAATGGACCTTGAGCAATTTTCTCTCATCCTTAGTAGGTAGAAAGAATTTATCGTAGTTAATGGAAGTAGGTAGAATTGAATGTGTATGTTACACGTCAAAATTGCTCAGCTGGATAAGTGTCGCATTGTCCCTCTCAATTGTCGTAAGTGTCGCATCAACTTTCGTAAGTGTTGCAGGTTGGTCACTAGTGTCGCAAAGGATGTTCAGACATACTGTCATGATAACGACACTAAGGAGACACTTATAACATCTCACATGACTGATTTGAAGGAGGAGAACTGATCTACTGAAGTCAAACAACCTTTTGCCATCTGAAAGCACCCAAAAAACTGAGTTTTGGAGAGGAGCGCTCCCCCTTACACTATCTCGGAGCGCCGATGCTCCCTAATACACTGTCAGGGAGCGTTATAACGCTCCCCTGGCCCTTTTGAGGGAGCACTATAGATTTTGAGAGCGCTGGTGCCCCCTAAAACTTACTAGGGAGCGCTACAACGCTCTGATGGCCCTTTTAAGGGAGCGCTACCTATTCTGGGAAGTTGTTAAGTTGTTGAGATGAATGGGGGAAGCATCTTTTCATTCTTGGAAGGCAGTTGAGCTCGAATCCCTAAGTCCAGCCATAATCTTAGGGAAGATCCTCAACTGAAGGAGGCAAATCCTCAACCTCCCCAAGGATATCTCAAGATTGTTGAGCCTCTCCAAGGCTATATAAGCAAGCTTTCTAATGGTGAAAGGGGACTGAGAAATAGAGAATGTCAAACTTATGATCTCATAAGTGAGGGCTGCAAAATGAAGAATTACACCAAACTTATGATCTCATAAGTGGTGAAGGAACATAGCTGGAAGGAAGAATTGAGCATATGGAACTGATGATCTTGGAGGAAACTTGCAGTCAGCCAAAGGAGTGTAATCATTGAAGCTGCTGTCATCCAGGTTGTGGATCTTTCAGGCAAGGGTTAGACGAAGAGGACTTGATGAAGCTGTCACATTCGCATCTACGATTGTAAGTACTTCTGTCGTTATTCTCATTAATATGACAAGCTTGGCCTGTTTCTTTCTAGTTTGTGTCTGATGTCACATGAACTTATCATTTAATGATAGATCTGTTTTCAAGCTAATGTCAATAGAGTAGGAAGTGGTCGCATCTTGTTTTGTCCACAGACCTCATCGAGGAGCAGAAGATTGGAGCGCAACTCGGAGCGTGCAGGGACAAACGTCGATTAAAAGGTACTTCTATCATCCTCCCTTCTCATGCATTAGGCTTAGATAGATTTGAAAGGAATTCAGTGTCCATGATAAGCATTTTTCTGTCTAGGGTTAAGGTCAAGCTCTAGAGGTTGATCTACTTGTCCGCAGGAAGATTTTCCTACAACAGAAACTGGCGACTCCACTGGGGAGATAGCCTTGAATCAAAACCCTTTGTTTGGATTTTTTTCTCCTCATTGACCTTGTTTTGTCCCTTGATTGTTTCATACCTAGTTTACCCCTCTTTGATTAGTTTCATGAGCTGATTGGCTCTTTGTCTTGTCACATTCAGCATATTTGTCAAGTTTAGATCTCAATTTTTGAAATTTTTTGACATTTCTGGGACTTTCAGACCCTGGCGCCCCTGACTTAGTGTTATCAGAGCGCCAACGCTTTTTGTATCCCTACACAGAGTGCTATAATTCTCTTTTCCCTTGGCAATAGAGCGCCAGCCTCCTTTTGGCCAAAAAACCCTTCAGAACTGCCTTGTTTAGGGTTTGCCTCTGTGGCTTTTGTGCTGAGTGATCTTATGAGTCAATTTGTCTTCCTGTTTAGCCTTGACATCACTCTTGTTGAAGGACAAACACCTTTTTGATTGGATCTTGTAGCCTTCTTCACCTATTTCATTTGAGTTTTCCTGTTGAGTAAAGCTTGAAACCTATGCATTGCTTTTCTTTTCTCTTCAGTTGAGTAAAACCCTGGTGAAGATCATCAACAGCCTACAGGCCTCTTTATATTGATTTCAGTCAAATCATTGTTCTTCAACTCTTGTTTTTGGGTGTGAAGTTTCTCTTTTTCTTTGATTGTTTCTTTCGTTTTTTGTTTTGATCGCTATGAAGGGTGTATTGTTTGTATGTTTTTGCTTATGCTAGTTTGGTTCTCATTCGTACCAAGAAGATAATTAGCAAAGATAAGCATTGTGATTGTATTGATCATCATTCATACGCAAACAATAAAGATATCTTAGTGATTGATTGAGCATATTAGAAGGCTTTTGAAAATTTCTTTGCATTACATCAAGATTTGATTGAAAAAAGAAAAGAATTGCTTGGGAGCATTCTGTAGTTGTGCTTGTTAGTGAAAGAAATTTCTCTCTCCCTTAGCTAGATGTTCATCGAAAGGAAATGACTGTTTATCATGCTTGATGCACTCTTTGGGTCAGAGTCTTAATTCCATTTTTTTCACTTCCATGCACCCCTTTACGTAAAAAACAACCACAAAAATCAACGCTAATTAAAATTTATCTAGAACCTTTTCTTTGTTAGAATCCTCCACCGATAGTAGAATAGGTGTAGTACTTTGGATTAGGCTGTGAGCATAACTCTCCAAAGTTGTCAAAACAAACATTAGCATCTTGAGATAGGGAGAGTAAATCCAATTGTCGTATAAGTCTGCCTGGGACCCCCCTCTCACACAGGGGTTACACACGAGGTTGCATTCAGGAGAGCTATGGGGACTACCCTATGTGGTTTAACTGAGTGTGGTGGTAAGATCGTATTATGGGGATCACTTTGAGGTAAATCCACAATTACTGTGTGGAAGCTTCTTAGTTGGTTTCAGGCTTGATACCCTGCCCTTACGTTCGGACCGAACTGTCGACTGTTCCCGCCCAGGGGCTGACTGCGAATTGGTAACCTTAGTGGCCATAATCTTTAAGTTCTTACACAAGGTGACGGTGACGGGTAGTCTCACTGTACCTGGAGCAGACATTGGTCAAACTCACTCGGGCTCCTTGGAAGGTAAATCCACAATTACTGCATGGAAACCTTAGAAAGTAAATCCACAATTACTGCATGGAAGCTTTCACCAGGGTGTAAGTCTGTTAAGCAGGTCGCCATTGTAACTGTTCCACCCTAGCCCCACCCCTTCTGGACTTGATCACACGACGTTGGATTTCATCACCAACTAGTACGGTCATCAAAAGAAGGTCATGTTTGCTTGGTTGTGATTCTTAGATTCTATTAGCGTATGTTGTTTCTTTTACTTAGTGGACCTTAGGTCGAGT
>ML818736.1:68331-80434 GCA_009831015.1 Picea engelmannii | reverse complement strand
CTAATTGGTTATAAATGACAACAATGGGTAATGAATAAATGTTGAATGCTAATTGATGAGTTTTTGTGCAAGAGGGAAGTTTTGGGAAAAAGAACCCCACACTCATTCACCCCCCCCTCTAAGTGTGGTAGGTGTGTCCAACAGTAAGAAAGAAGAACAGGTGAAAACAATATTTTGAGTATCTGGTCAAGTGGAAGGGCCATCCAGTTGAAGATACCAGCTGGGAGAATGAAGCAAAGATACAGAGGCATGGAAAAACCATGCACAAGCTCATGGATAGGAGCCCATGAAAATTTTCAAGCCAAAAAGTATGATGCAGGAGCATCTCCAACATTAAGCGAGCCAACGCAGAGACGACAGATAGCTAGACAAGCACCAGTACAAATTTTTAAATTAACTTGAATTTGATGCATAATCTTAAATGAGATAATTAAGAAGGAGTGAAATTGTATAATGTAAATGGACCTTGAGCAATTTTCTCTCGTCCTTAGTAGGTAGAAGGCATTTATTGTAGTTAATGCAAGTAGGTAGAATTGAATGTGTAGATTAGACAGTTTTAGAGTGCAAGAGGGAAACAGGATATAAACACCCTCCTTGTGTATTGTAACATTATTGAAGAGAAGCAGCATTAGTGTATGAAGAGCATAGAGAAGAAGAACATAGCTGTGTAAGAACACCCATGTACATATATTTGGATTAATAGAAAGAGTTTGATTCAAATTCATGGTTTCGTGTTTGTTTTCTCTGTATTGATGTTGAATGATATGCTCATGAATGTTTGCTTCCTGTTATACATTTTATTTATATGATGTGTATATGATTTCATATTTTGAGTTTGAAGTCTGAAAGGAAGTAGGAATGAGTTTCAATTGTTTCTCTATCTAAACAAGGGTTCCTGCAAGGAGTGCAGTCCAATTGTCCGCAAGGAGTGTGTTGACAAAAGGTTCAGATAGGATAGCTTTTGTTCTTGTTCAAAAGTGCAGTTAGGCATAAGAGTCGTGCAAGGAGTGCATAGGCCAAGTAAATTCTCAGGGTTGTGAACCTGAGTGAAGTAATTAGAGACTACTGTTGTAGGTGTGCACAGGGTCGAAGGAAATTCAACATTTGGAAGTGTCTGAAGGTTTCCGCAAGGAGTGCATGCAAGAGTCTTCTCTAAGACGCAGAGTTATAAGGAAGCTCAGGAGGGATAAAGACTTATAACTGCTGAAAGGGTTGCACATGAGTTGTACCTGGAAGAATTAATAAGGCGTCATAGTTTTTCACTGCAGGAGGACAAGTTTGTGGAGAAACACTTAGTTATTCGTAGAAATCGCCAAGGAGGAACGGACTGTCGGAATTCTCTGAGGAGGATTCGTGAAATCCAATGAGCCACCCAGATCTCACGGAAGAGAAAGTGAGTTACCATGAGTATTTCAGAAGGTTCTAAGCTCAGGCAGAGGAGGACCATAGATCCAAGCCACAAGGGCCGTTGGATTTTCGTGTGAAATTCTATATCGGGGTTTCGTGGGTGGAAGTCTCATAAACTTGGTAACGAGAATCGCGAAATCACGAAACGCGATATCCCGAAAGCCAAGAGGATTTGTGTAGGCCACGTAGAATTTAGTGAGTGGACAGGTGGCACACTACTTCGGAGTTTCATGGAGTGAAGTTCCGAAAAATCTGCATTAGGATTTGCGATATCGCGAAGTCCGAAATGTCGATGGGGTGAGATAGTGTTGAAAAGTCAAAGTATGCGAGTGTATCGGAGTTTCAACAAATCAGGATTCAGGAGTCAAGGAGACAAGTTTCTCGACATCACAATCGCTAAAATCGTGATAGGGAAAATCCCAAAAGAAAAGAGGAAAGGTCAGCGTTGAATGTTTCAGGTTTCCGGGATTCGAGAGACCAACGCTTGACCAGTAGATTCGCGAAGTTGTGAAGTCCAATCTCCCAAGTGTAAAGAGGGGATCCCGTGAGAGTTGTTGTGGGTTCATATTTCCCAATAGGGAAATAGAAGAGTCGTTTAGAGTTCTTCGGGCCAGTGGTAAAGGAAAGATCCTGTGTTGACTTGGACCTTTCGGCCTGCGGGTTTTGTAGGGAGCGGGCGTCGACATCACTCTGGTTGCACTGGAAGTGATTCCTCTTCTCGGTCTTCATCTTCATCAATGATTGGTATCTTGTATAGCCATCATATCCCTATCCAATCTACCACAAACCCCACCAAAGTCATTAAAAAGTATGGGCTTTTTTCAGTTTGAAGAAGACGCCACAACCACACTGTGGCATGTGTCCTCTCCTCTTAACCTAGCACCTGCTACTCATCCACTTCTTAAATTCAAAGAAGATATTCCTAGGTTTTCAGGAAATAACACAGTCACTACGAAAGAACGCTTGGTGGAATTTTCTAATGCTTGTCACAACATAGAGGCCAATGACAATGATACTTGCATGCACTTATTCGATAATTCCTTGGAGGAAAATACTGTGGCCGATTTATTTGAACTTCCTCCTAATATTCTGTCTAATTGGCAGGAGTTAATCGGTTGGCTTAGGTCCACTTATGGGAAATCTAAAAGCCCAGCCGAAAAGTTACAGGAATATAATAATGTCACCTATAAGGATGGTGAGACCATCAAGTCTTTCAACTTGCGTTTCACTAAGCTATACAATCAGATCCATGAACTCATTTGACCTTAGATACAAGCCACTTTCCTGCATTACTACAATGAATTACCTCCCCCCTATCAGCATAGGCTTGAGGAAAAAGCCATTTTTAATCTCAGTTCCACTCTGCATACTTGTTCAGAGTATGAAGAGTAGCTTGAAAGAAGAATTCTTCTTGAGAGAGAATCAATTAAACAGACAGACATGTCTACCCTCTTACAACTAGTACAAGATATGAACCATTGTATGTTAGCATATGAGGGAAAGGGGAATATGTCCCCTCTCACCCCTGTAGATTCATCCTCTTCTGCACCCCCCTTTTGAAACCTAATTGAGAATAAATTTTAGCCTAAAGCTATCTTGCCTCGAAGTTGGTGTAACTTTTGCGAGGAACACCACAAGGAAGCCACATGTGAAGTAAGGAAGAGTGCCATAGATAAGATATTTGGTAAAATACCATAAACTACTATCGATGTCCTAGATTTTGCAGAGCTAGAATATGTTATGATCATCAATACTAGGAACAAATCCTATGCTCCCAAGGGAAAATTTGATCTTCCCCACAATTCTTCTAGCCAGAGCTCATCCTCACTTACTGATGTTGTTCATGTTCCTAAGGTTCCTAAGAGTCAAGGAATTACTTCCCCTCTCCCCTCTTCCAAATACAATATCTTAAATTAGTTGGCCAACATCAGAGCAGCTGCAACCCTTCTGGACATGGTTGTCATTCGTGAACAACAGAGGCATCTAAAATAATTCATGGAAGGAAAAGATTTTGTTGTAGCCAACCTCTGTGAAGAGGTAAATGAAGAGGATTCATTTGTAAATAAGGTAGGTGTACATAACTTTATATGCCCTATAAAAAACCACCCTTTTTATATTTTTGTAAATATTATGGATAAGATCGCCCATTGTTGCCTCATTGATGGTGGTTTGGGCCCAAGTGTGATGTCGAATATTATTATGGAGGAGATAAGATTGTCTTGTACAAATGAAAACACTAGAAGAATGATCTCTTATAATAGCCTACAACAAACAACTATAGGAGAGATTAAAGATGTGACCTTAGTTTTGTGTGCTCACCCGGAAATAAGGACAACCCTTAGTATTGAGGTAATTGATATGTCAATAAGAAATTACTCAATCATATTGGGAAGATATTGGCAATCTTTGACAGGTGGATACCTCTCACTCGATGGGACACACTTATCCATTCCTCGAAGTGGCAAAAACATTATAGTGCTTAGAGAGGGAATGATTTCACCTTACATAGAGAGTGTCCCACAGCCTAATGTAAACTATATCGAAGAGGACCTAGGGGTGTATTCCATCTTTGCTGAGGAGGAGAACATCCCCATGGAACAAATTGATTTAGATGATGGTATGTGGCACATGAAATTTGATGGTTCATGCTCTAATGAAGGTAACAAAGATGGCATTATCTTGATTTCTCCTATAGGAAAGATCCATAACTTTCTTGTAGGTGAGAGTTCGCTTGCACTAACAATGTCACTGAATTCAAAACTTTATTATTAGGCATTGAAAACACCTATAATATTGGCTGTGGTCACCTTTCAATTTTTGGGGATTCCAATCTTGTTGTAAACCTTGCACGTAAAATTTACTCTCCTAGCAACAAGTTGATGAAACGATACACCCAAACTGTTTTGGCACTTATCTCGAACCTTTTATCTTTCAACATTACTCACGTTAAGAGGGAGTTAAACTCAATGGCTGATCGGTTATCTATTTTTGTAGAATCTCCTAATTGACAACTTCTTCCACATAGACCTGATTGTACTTTTCAATCTCTGTATCGTCCACATATCCCCGACAATATAGAATCTTGGCAGGTCATCCCTAACGATGAGAGAATTTGTGATTTCATTCAAAATGAACCTTTTAATCCTAAGGAAATTATATCCATAGAAGATAACAAGATTCCTAAAGGCTTGACTCCCATAGAGAGTTCATTTTCATCAAGTCATGTAGGAAAAAAAGAGAAAAAGAAAGAAGAGGATTCGAAAAGGAAGGTAGGTGAAACCATCTCCTTGAACATTTGGACACCCAAGGCTCCAAATAATGTTATAATAGGTGCCAAATGTTCAAACGAAGAGAAAATGAAGTTTCCCAAGCTACTTGGTGAATTTCAATATGTTTTTGCTTGGTCTTATGAAGATATTCATGGCTTTGATCCTAGTCTTATACAACATTCCATTCCCATCCAGGAAGGCATAAAACTAGTTAGGGAAAAACAAAGACCTATTAACCCTGTGCTAGAAGCAACTATTCGAAAGGAGTTGAAAAAAATCTTGAAGGCTGGAGTCATCTTTCCAGTAAAGTATTCTGAATGGGTTTCAAATTTGGTTCTTGTTCAAAAAACAACTGGTCAGATCAGATTATGTATTGATTTTCGTGCATTAAATCGAGCTAGTATAAAAGATCAGTTCCCTCTCCCTAACATGGAAATGATTTTGCAACAAGTTTTAGGGTCACAAATGATGTCCTTACTTGACGGTTTTTCTGGTTACGATCAAATCAAGGTAAAAAGGGTAGATAAATATAAAAACACCTTTATTACTCCTTGGGGTACCTTTTCTTATGAGCGTATGTTGTTTGGCTTATTTAATGCAGGTGCCACTTTTCAAAGAGCTATGAAAATAGATTTTGATGATTTGATCGATAATATCATTTATATCTACCTTGATGACTTAAGGGTATACTCTAAAATCCAATCAGATCATTTTGGTCATCTGAGAAAATTTCTCATGCGATGTAGGAAATTTGGCATTTCCCTAAATCCTTCCAAGTCCATTTTTGACATTACCGAGGGAAAGATCCTTGGACACATTTTATCCAATTCAGAAATAAGCATTGATTCTAAAAGGATTGTTTCTATCCTTAATCTGCCTGCTCCCACTTCCAAGAAGGAGGTTCAATATTTTATGGGGGTTATTAACTTTGTCCATAGGTTTGTTCCATATTTTGTTGTGATGGTCAAACCAATTCATAATCTTCTTAAGAAATATCATTCTTTTTATTGGACAGATAATGTCAAAAATGATTTTGAAGGGATTGAGAAAGAAATATGTTCTGCACCAATTTTGGTGAAGCCGTATTTTGAGAAGGAATTCACGATATATACTAATGCCATTGAGGAGGCAGTTTCTTCTATCCTGATACAAAATGACGACCAAGGAAATGAAAAACCAATGGATTACATGAATCAAAGTGTTGTCCCTTGACCAAGTTTTGAGGAAACATTGGTCATGTTTGACCACTTTTGGGACTTCAACAGGCTGGTCGAAGATGGAGCACCCAGGCAGAGCAGAGATCATGAGATCTCACTCATTTTGTGATCTTGTGGACCCATCAAAGGGTTTTAGGGTTTATGTAATGGGTTAAGGGATGTCAACCCATGGGTTTACCCATGATTAGGCCTTTTTCTAAATGTATAAATAAGTAGCTAAGTGATGAAAGAAGTAGTGTGGCTTAGTGCATGACTACTTGTAATTGGCTTAGTGGATAACCAGTAGATCTGGTTGGCTTTGTGAAAGAATGTGCTAAAGGCTTGCAGAGCTAAGTGAAAGTGTTTTGTAAGTTTCTTTGTGAAAAAATGTTGTATGTAAGTTCTCTGTGATATTGAGGAGTTATCTCTGTGCCTTGAACCAATTTTGGGGAAGGTGGATCTAGTGCGCTGAGTGAATATCACCTGTCCGCTGTGGAGTTGGGATATGTGGATTTGTGCACATGAGTAGATGAATGTAAGAAGATCAGAGACTAATAAAGAATAATAAGAAGTTAGTGGACGTAGCCCCAAACTGGGGTGAACCACGTATATCCTATGTCTTGATGTGATTTGTGCGATGTTGTTTATGTGGTTATTTGCTTAGTGTTGTTGTTGTTATGTATCATGAATGCATATGATGTTGTATCTTAGTTTTTGATGTTGTAAATGAATGGAATATATGAACTAATTCTATGTGATAAGAGGTTTTAAGGGATTGATCTTGATTGTTACTGCACTGATCTGTAATAAGGGTTTTATCTATGATGTGAAGGAGATTCAAGAACTAATGCATATTTTTAGCTAAGTTCTCTGTTAAGTATTGTAATCATAGATCTGTGTCCCAGCCTGGTTGTAGACACTTGAAACTTGCAACCCACCCTACCTCTACCTCAGGCGAGACTTCATCTTATTCATAAATGTTGTTGAAAGGACTGATAGTTAGGTTTTATTGGTGCATGGTTGAAGCATTAAACCCTGGGTTTTCCCCTGTGCCAATAAATGGTTCTGTTGTTGGGACCTGCAACTATGATTGTTGGGAACTAAAGAAAAGAGAAAGTTGTGTATGTAGATATGATGTTGTAATGCATAGTATTCTACTTGAATTGTGAAGCTCTGTACTAAGAAAGAAACCAGGATCTAAAGAAAAGAGGTAAGATCTTAAAGCTTTGTGCTCTGGTAAAGTTAATATAAGTGGAAATTTTTGTTTTAAAAATATGAATCTAGGTATGCTTGATAGATTTTGTCCTAGTCTGCAAACTAGGGCATGATTAGAAGAAAGCGTTTATATGAATAAATCTAATAGAAATAGAGAAAAATATGTTATTCCTATGCATAGAAATAATTTTTGGACTAATAAGTGGATGCAGGAACCTAGAAATAATTTTTGCAAATTCTAGGTCCAACACTACAATCCCAGTGCACAGTATAGAAGAGGTTGGGGATCGTTTAAAAGAAAAAGAGGATTAACATTACGTTATAATTACAAAAGGTCAGGACATCTTGCTAAAGAATGACTTGGTATAGATCCTATTTGTCTTTGTTGTAATGTTATTGTTCATGAGGTTGAGGATTTCCCAAGAATGATTGATAAAGTTGAAAATATGAACATGAGACAAGAAAACTCTAAAGAAATTCAAGAGGCTAAGAGAATGTTGGGGAATCATAAAGAGAAAGAATTAGAGAAAGCTCAGACTATGTTAGCATAGTTAAAAGAAGAAATGGAGGACCACAATAATGTCAGTTTGTTAGAGATATTGAAAGAAAACCAACACATAGTTACAAGGATAAAAGACTTCGACATAGACTGTGTATTGGATGAAGAAACACACATGAATATTATGCTAGAAAGCACTTGGGAAATTTTGGGAAATCCTGCCATGATACCTTCATTGGGAAGGATAGGCTTGTTTAAAGGAAAGATGATAACCTTATGTGTAAGAGTTACTAATATACCTATGATTTCTCGTGAAACATCGATTGAGGAAGAATTTGAATTTATTAAGTTTGTTGAGAACAATTCCTCTTTCCCACTTTATTAGGAAAGACTTGGATTGAGAAAGATCATATCAGAAGGAAAGAAGAGGAGGAAGCTACAGAATAGAAAAAGCAAGAATTTATGAACTTCATAGCCAGAAAAATAACAGGACTAATAGAATAAAAATATGATTAGTCGAAGCAATAGAGGGCCAGATAATTAGTTGTCAAAGTTGAGAGAACACAAAAAGACTTAAGGAACCTGTCCATGCAAGAAATAAGTATAGCCACCCAGGAAATAACAAAAGAAGGAACATTAAACGAAGAATTTGTAAGAGCACATCAACAATGTGAAGTCAATTTACTAGGAGAATATAAGAATAAGAATGGAAAGAGGAATCTAGAGACTCGGATCATAGGAAATAAGGCAAGGAATATCAATAAGAAGAAAGTCAAGTTAGAAAAACTACAGGAAGTTCCAGAAAAGACTTCGCAAGAGGAAGATCTACAGAAGTTGAACCTCACCGGAATAACAGAACCACACAAAATGGGAATTCTCCATGACGAAGATATATGATCGTTGGAGGCCCCCCAAACCGTTAGAATAGCACTCTGGAATGACTAGAAACACAGTTATTGATGGAAATACCACTGTTGGACCATTGGGACCATGCCATAACAAACAGATTTGTATTGATTGAGTCATTCCTGCTCGTTGGAGGAATCTGTTACGACACTTTCTTATTTAACCCATCAAACACTATGCCAGGACCACTTTTTGCAAACCATGATTATCCAAGCTAGCAAAGAATCCATTGTATCACGTTGTTCTTTCTAGACGTCACCACCTATCTAATTATGTCGCTTGTCTATTCTCCTACCCGAGTTATTTGATTACGAGTGTGCATGTCAAGCGAATGTAGCATAGTAGAGAATTTTGTGGAGGATATTATTATAGACCTCATGGTTGAGAGAGTCATGTCTATACGAATATAGGCATCATCGAATGATAGATTGCAGGCATCCCCCTCGACTAGATGACATTCTGGTCACACTACTGAAAAGCAAAGAAAACACCGTGAAGATTTGGCTAACGCGAAGAAGATCCCATTGGTCTTCTCGGAATACATACCACCTTTGGCTAGCGTGGTTAATCGTGAAAGTATCTCGTGTGACTCTGAGTACATGATGATCACTGTGTACATCCTGAAGGGGATATGCATAGTTGGACCCCAGTTAGGACATATCCCAGCTCTAAAGAACAATGACTTCAACCTATAAGACTGGAAGAACTACGCGATGCTCATGCCACATCGGTATTTGATGAAGACGAGTGGGAATAAATCATGCATAGTCTTCCAACCATGGATAAAGGAGCTCATGCAATCAATGATCCTGAATGTAATGAAGATTTCTCACTTTGGCTGACATGAGAAGGTTAACACTTGCATTAAAATCCTCTTGTCGTGTTACCATGGAGGGTATCTGTGGATTAATAGGTGCATGCCGGTGGATTCGAAATTGATCCATCTCATTATAGGACTGAGCATATAGTGACCATACCCTCAACAGTTCTACCCAGGGAATACTTCCAATCACTCCCTGACACAACACATAAAGGAATATTATGGAAATGTAGAAAAGGGAAAGCAAGGCTACAAGGTAGCCTCCATCCAAGATGTAGCAGTGCACCTAGCTTGTCAGGTTATAGCTAGTAAGCTCATTAGAAAGAACTATCTGACACATGTCACTGGATTTGTAGTAGACCTTGCAGGGAAGTGCGTAGAAGGAATGAAAATGAACTGGGAAGGACACCATGACAACGAGTTGGAGAAGGACTGTCGCAAAACACAATATAAGGGATATGAGTTTCATTTTAGTTGGCTACTGGTATTGATCGCATTTTTCTCCTGGAAAATGTCGAAAGGAGAAACCTTCTCAGAAGTTGAACCATCAGAGCCATTGGATGCAAGGTTCTCCACCTTGTGGTACATGAATGATATGGTGAAGTAGTGGCAATTAAATGTGGTGTTCCATGGTAACTACCTACATTTGAAGCATGTCATTGAGACATTTCCATGAATGAACACGAATACACTACACCACTATAGGCCGCTAGTGAAGTTTCGTGCACATCGACACTTTATCTACATCACTGCACTAAGGGATGAAAATAAGGAGGAGATGCAGTCCTATTATAAGTTGATCGACAAAGATATGGAGGATATAACCAAATAATGGCCAACATAATTACTTGTACCAGTAAAATATGTAGAACTCTCTGACCCCAACATCATCGGAAGTCCATTGGTCACCCGGGTCGAGAATGACGGACATATTAGCATGAAGAAAAAGAAGAAAAAGGAGGAAGCGAAGAACATAGAAATTGATGAGGAGTAAAATGTGATGGAACCCTTGTTACACATCAAAATTGCTCATTACTATTATGGCCTAATATCACCATTACCAATGTCGCAAGTGTCGCATTTGCCCACAAGTATCGCAAATATCATACTATCATCTTGCCTATGTTGTGTCTCAGATGAAATTATCAAGAACACTTAAAAGGCACCTCAAAAGATTGGTTTTGAAGAGGAGAAATCATTTGAAAAAGAGTACAAGTATTTTTCCATGGAAAAAACAACTCAAAAATCAATTTTGGAAGGAAACTCTCCCCTATACACTATGAGGGAGTGTTAGTTCTCTATGCCCTCTTTTGGGGGAGCGTTGTAACACTTTGTGCCCCATTTTGTGGGAGCATTGGTCTTTTTTAAGCGAGTTTTGGACTGTTGAGGGAAATAAGGAAAGAATCCCCCTCATCTCTGGAGTTGTTTGGATTCGGATCTGAGGTCAAGGCTCGATCTTAGGGAATATCCACAACTGAAGGAGAAGGATCCTCAACCTATCCCAAGAATATATGAAGTGGTTAGGCCTCTCCAAGCCTATATAAGGAGGCCTATTCATGGTGAAAGGAGGAGACATTGAAGGCATCAAACTTATGATCTCATAAGGGAGATTTATCATTGAAGCATCATCATTTTTGTGTGGATTATTTGAGCAAGGGGTTGGACAAAGAGAGCTTGGAGAAGCTATTGCATATACATCATGTTTGTAATCACTTTGCTTTATTTTCATTAATATACATATGTGCTTTGCCTATTTATTTCAAGGTTGTTTTTATTATACATGAACTTGTCTCTATTAGATAGATCTAGTTTCAAGCTAATATTAGTAGAATAGGAATCTTGTTCTGTCTTTTTTTTTTTTGCAGGACTTATTGATGAGCTTGGGGATCAAAGCTCAACTCGAACTGTGTAAGGAAGAACATTGTTAAAAAGGTACTCCTTTATTTTTATTCCTCTTCTATATACCTTAGTTTAGCTATATTTAAAAGGATGTCAGTGACCAATGCTAGCACCCTTTCTGTCTTGGTCTTAGGAGTCTAGAGCCCAAGAGGGAATCTAGTTTTCCATAGGGGGATTTCTCTAAAACAAAAATTGGTGACTCCATTGTTGGTTGTGGAGCCTGATTATCTTCCTGATTTAGAGGTCCTTGCTTTCAGCCGTGTTTATACCCCATGGAGTATTTACACCCCAGAATTATGTACACTCTTCCACGCGAGGGAGTGCAGAGGGGGGGTACCCCCTCTACGGGGTCCGGGGGGTCCATCCCCCCGACTGGGGGGTCTGGGGGCAAGTGGGCCCCCAACGGGGGTTTAGGGGCGAAGCCCCCGAAGAAAACATTTCCTTATAAAAGTATATTGTAATTTTATTGTAAATATGGACCGTTCATTATAAGGTCACAGATCTAATGGTAGAGATTATGTTAGGTTTTTTTGCCCTAGAAGGAAACCCTCTTTTATGAGGGAAATGTATCGTGACTATGATTGATGGTGAATATTGTATTCTGAGAGAGGAGACTGTGAGAGAAAGAAGAGTAAGTTACAGCGGGTTTCGCTGTAGGTTGTATCCCTTCATTTGATGGATAATAATAAAGGAAGGACCTGGCAATTTATCTGGTGGACGTAGCCCACATTGGGTGAACCACGTAAATATGTGTCTCTCTTGTATTGTGTGTCTTCTGTGTTTTGTTTCTGCATTTGTTTTATTTTATTGCTCTGCGGTCCTATTTTTCTAACAACTGGTATCAAAGCATAAGGTAACTCGCAGGAAAAGAGGGTTCCTAGTTCGAGTGGGA
>ML818736.1:51583-65472 GCA_009831015.1 Picea engelmannii | reverse complement strand
CAGGGTCCCATGTTCATCAGCAGTTGGCAGCTTGATGTATGCAATGGTTTGCACAAGACCAGATATTGCACATGCAGTGGGAGTTGTGAGCAGGTATATGAACAATCCAGGTAAAGAACATTGGGAGGCAGTAAAGTGGATTCGTAGGTATTTGAGAGGTACTACTACACATGCATTATGTTTTGGAGGTTCAGACACTTTTCTACAGGGATATGTTGATTTAGATATGGCAGGTGATAAAGACAGCAGGAGGAGCACCACAGGGTATGTTTTTATTATAGGTGGAACAACAGTAAGTTGGATTTCAAAACTGCAAAAGATTGTTGCACTTTCAACAACAGAGGCAGAGTATGTTGCTTCTACAGAGGCTAGTCAATAGATGATTTGGTTACAAAGGTTTATGGAGGAATTGGGAAAGAAGAAGGAGAACAACAAGTTGTACTGTGACAGTACAACTTAGCCTTCCATTTGAAGACTAAGCATATAAAGTTGAGGTACCACTTCATACGATCCGACTTGGAAGATGGACAATTGAAGCTAGAAAAGATACACACTAGCCAGAATCCTGCAGACATGTTAACAAAGGGAGTAACCAGGGAGAAACTGAGTTCTTGCTCAGTTTCAGTTGGTCTTCAAGAGTGAAGATGAAGATGAGAAATTTTCCAGGTCCAAGAAGGTTCAGAGTCTAGAAAATACAACAGAGGTGGAGTTGTTGAGATCAGTCTCCAAGTGGGAGATTGTTGGTTGTGGAGCCTGATTATCTTCCTGATTCGGAGGTCCTTTCTTTCAGTCGTGTTTATACCCCATGAAGTATTTACACCCCAGAAGTATGTACACTCTTCCACGCGGGGGAGTGCAGAGGGGGGGTACCTTCTCTGCGGGGTCCGGGGGGTCCATCCCCCCGGCTAGGGGGTCTGGGGGAAAGTGGGCCCCCAGCGGGGGTTCGGGGGTAGTGTCCCCCGAAGAAAAAATTGCCTTATAAAAGTATATTGTAATTTCATTTTAAATCCGGACCGTTCATTATAAGGTCATAGATCTAACGGTAGAGATTATGTTAGGGTTTTTTTCCCTAGAAGGCAACCCTCTTTTATGAGGGAAATTTATCACGACTATGATTGATGGTGAATATTGTATTTTGATAGAGGAGACTGTGAGAGAAAGAAGAGGAAGTTACAAAGGGTTTTGATGTAGGTTGTATCCCTTCATTTGCTGGATAATAATAAAGGAAGGACCTAGCAATTTCTCTAGTGGACGTAGCCCACACTGGGTGAACCACGTAAATCTGTGTCTCTCTTGTATTGTGTATCTTATGTGTTTTGTTTCTGCATTTGTTTTATTTTATTGCTCCGTGGTCCTATTTTTCTAACATCCATTGGGTAAGGAAATCCTATTTTTATTTCCTTGGTTTGTACCTACCCTTTTACCACCTTTCAGATCACTTTTACTGGTTTTTCATCATCCATTTTCCTTCTCCTACCTTCACTAGCAATTTCACCAATGTTTGTGCATTCTGGGTGAGTTTTTCTTCTTTTTGACCATTTTTTGAATTTCTGGGTGGCTCAATGCCCCCCTATAGGCCATTCTAGAGAATCAATGCTTCCCTATAGTGTCTTAGGGAGAGTTGCAACACTCTTTGCACCCTTCTGGGGGAGTGTTAGTCTCTTTTTTGAGAGTATTTTCTTTCTTTTGCTCAGTCTTTTGCAACCTTTTTTGTAGAGATATTTACCTAGAGTCTGGGGTTGGTTTGTGAAGTTGTTTGGATTGGGTTTTGATGGTTTTTGATTCTTATCACTCCCTATTTTCTTTATTGGAGATTGAAATCTTTTTTGTAAATGTGAAATTACCTTTTCTAGTTGCTTTTTTGACAGGACAATTTTGACTGATTTCTCTTTCTCCCTATCATTTCTTGGATTCTTCTCTGCATTTTATTGTATTCCTTGAATTATTGATTTCTTGTAGAATCCTTTATGGTGTTATTTATTTTTAGAACAAGTCTCTACTTGTTTTCTTTCATACCTCACTACCTTGAATGCATGTTTTATTTGTATCCCTTTTGCTTCGTGTCTTTTGCATCTGCATAGGACTCTTTCTCCTAATTGAAAGTATTAGAACATTGAAGGTTTTGTATTTACTTTTGGTATATGTCATAATAAAAAAAAAAAGATAAATGCATTTTTTCTTTTGGGTAGTGAAACTATATTGCATTTGAAGTAGCGAAATTGCATGGTTTTTGGCTTTTTTGGGACATTGTGCATCTGTAATGATGAATGTTTTCTCCTTCTCGTAGCATAGATTTCATTGAAATGAAAATATTGCATCTTCATATCTTTGCATAACTTTCGAGTCAGTCAAAACACCATATTGTCCATGCCACTTTCCTTTTGAGTAACAACAGCCTTAAAACTAAGACATTTTTATATTTTCTGTTAGCAAACCTACATCAGATTTGTTTTACAGATTTGGAATAGGTGTGAAAGATAAATTTCCAAAGATGCAAACAAAAATAGAATCTTGTGTTAGGGAGCAGTGAAATCCAATTGCTACATTTTGTCCTGGGACACGCTTCTCACACAAGGGTCAAACCTGAGGTCACATTAAGTCTGGTAGAGTTACTCACCCTTCTTTGTTGGTCTTGGTGTAGAGATTGTGCATATTATGGGGGTCCCTTGAAGGTATACCCACAATGATGAGTGGAATCCTTTCAAGTTGATTTTGGGCCAGATACCCTGCCCTTGCGCATGGATCAAACTGACGATTGTTTCCCCAGGCATCACTATTGTAGTTGGTAACCTTAGTGGCCTATCTCTTTATGGTATTTAAACAAGGTGATTGTGGAGGGGAAAGTCTTTATGGTACCTGGAATCGACGTTGGCCAAACTCACTTGGGCTCCTTGGAGGGTGTACCCACGATTATGTGTGGGAGCTTGCACCAAGGTGTAAGTCCGTTAAGCAGGTTGTCAACGTAAATTTTCCACTTGCTCTATCTCATCCCCTTCTTACTTTGTTATCGTGATGTTTGGTTTCATCCCCAACTAGTGTGCTCATTGTGATAAGGTTTTGTTTTCTTGTTTTCTTACTAGATTTTTAGCGTGTGTTGTTTGTTTTCCCTAGCAAAATCTAGGTTGGATATTTATTTTTTATGGCATCAGTTCCCATAATGACCAATGAAGGAACCCCTTTTTCAGGGGAAACCTTTGTTTTTCCTTCTTATGGAAACATTGGTCATCCTTACATCACTACTTTGAACCTTCCAAGTCTCACATTGGGTTATCGATATGGTTGTTTTCCACTCCAGTGATCTCGAATGCAGATGTTGTTGGTTAAGGTTGGTTGTCATTGATGTCAACGCTTGAAAAAAGCCATGCAACACAAAGGTTTGGGTAATGGACCCAATATTTTTTGATGTAAATATGACCCATTATTGTCTTGTCATGGTTTATAAGAAGTAAAGATGTATGAACTCCAAATTTCTCCCCTTATGGTGAACTCCCTCACGGGAAGACACTTTGAGGAGTAAGAGAACCCATGCTTAATTGTGGAATAATGAGATGAAGGATAGTGAATTTGTCAGGGAAACTATCATATATGTATATTGCTTGTCATTCCATTTCCCATGGTATGTGGAACGTCACATAAATCCTCACGGTTAGAGAGTTATGACCATGTGAAGTTGGAGAACCCAGGTTTGGGTAATGGACCCAAATTTGTTTGATGGATAATGGTACGAGTTTTGATATATTTTTAGGTAATACTATTCTATATGGATATTGCATGCCATTTTTTTATGTTTGTATGTGGAACATCACATTACTCCTCATGGTTTTAGAGTTATGGCTGTACGAAGTTGGAGGACCCTCACATGTCATCTAGAAGCCCCAAAAGGTCAAAGTAGTCAAAGTGGTTTAAAAGATTTTAGAAGGTAAATAATAAAGTGAAGTGATGATTTTACTATAATTCAAAGTGTATACAAAATAAATCATTTAAATAATAAATTTAATGGATAAACTAGAAGTGGGTTAACCCTGAAATAAGGAAAGTGGGCAAAGTGACCTAGAAGATGTTTTTAGGGAAGCTACTTGGAGAGTATAAATTAGAGGCAAGGCTCTCTCATTTAAGACACACTTGAGCATATTGAATACCTATAGGTGTCTGAGGTAAAAAAAGGATATATAAGCCAAATTTCACAGGAAAGTGAAGAAAATAAGGTTGGAATTCAAGGATGGATAAATTCTTTTGATGATGCTTTCTAAGGTATGTTTTTTTCAGGGCATCTCACCATTTTCGCAATAATTTTTTTTCTAGAATGATTCAGACCGTGAAATTTCTATTCCATTGAGGCAACATATCCAAGTATCTATGGTAAAAAAATAATACTGTGGGTCATTTTATTTTTGGAGTTACACTCTGTGGAAAATAAGGTTTCTGGCTAGTCCTGAAACTAGTCAAAAATAGGTGTTTCGGGTAAAAACATCATAACTTCTTCATAACATATCCAAATTTTGTAAGACCAAATGTGTTTGTTAGAATACAATATTTCTTATTATTTGTAATAGTTTCGTATCAATTCAACAAATATTCTGTGTGGGGCATGCTCTACAAGGTCACTCTATAGAATAAGCCAGAATTCAACAAGGTGTGCCATTTTTACCATAACTCCTTTTCTGAGGGGTTCCAAGTAGTGAAACCTAGAGGAATTGCATTAAAACACTGAATAACATTGTATATCAATTTCAAATATTTATTCATTATAGGTACAAATTTATGGTTATTTAAATTTAGGGTTGTTGACTAATCCAAAACTAGTCTTGTGAGACTAAAGAAAAGTTTGATGAAAATGCTAGTCTCTTGTTGTTAAAGTTAAGGAATATTTGCATGTATGTTATCATATAAAACATGTCTATTATAGATCTATGAATCATATTTGGATGATGAAACTAATGATGGATTTTGGTTGAGGTACAAGTTGGGTACATGGTTGAGACAAGTAGTTGATGAGTTGGCACATACATGAGGTGTATAGTTGATGAGTTGGCACATACATGAAGTGTATAGTTGATGATGTTGGCACATATTGATGAGTACTTGACACATGATTGGTACATACTTGGTACATGGTTGGTTTCCCTTGTTTATAGTACAGGTTGATTACAGATTGTTTGGTATAGGTTGGTGTATGGTTGATGCACTTGTTTATGGTACAAGTTGATTACAGGTTGAGGTATAGGTTGATGCATGGTTGATTTATGGTTTAGGTGTATTGGTACATGTTTATAGTGTTATATCTCATAGTGATAGTGTGAAAGTGGTTCCATCATTCTACTTCTACTTCAGGGTGGTTGGTGGTTGTAGCCACCTTCCGGTTGTATCCGAAGAACATAGGGGGTTGTAGCCTCCTTCTGGTTGTAGCCATAGATTTGGGGAGTTGGATATTCCCTCAGATTGTAGCCTAAGAAACTAGAGGTTTGGAGCCTCCTTCCAGTTGTAGCTTGAGAAACTAGAGGTTTGGAGCCTCCTTCCAGTTGCAGCTGGAAAACAAAGGAAGTTGGTGCTTCTGATGAATGTGATTCTTCAAGACATATAAGAAAAATAATTTCATTATTTTTGTCTTGATTTCGGTTTCCATGTAAAACACTAGTGTATTGTGTATGTGTGTGATTGTTCATTTTTATTGCTCATTACAGGATAATAATTCGACATTGATATAACACTTGGATTATTTAGAGAAAAAGGATTATAACTACGGTATTACTAATTCACCCCCCCTCTCAATAATCCAACAATTGGTATTAGAGAAGGTTACTTCAGGAAACAATTTGACCACTGGAAGGAGATCATGGATTATTCTGAGAATGGAATACTAATGTTTAATGGTCAGAATGGTTTTAAGTATGAGATGTGGAGAATAAGGACGAAAGTATTTTTACATGCACAAGGACATTATATTTGTCTATTAGTTGTTATAGGATGTGATAGTTCAAAAAGGGAAAAGACTGCAACCAAGAAGGAATTGAGAAAGAATAAAAAAATAGCAATGGATTTCATCTGGGAAGGATTACCTAATCCGGTTAGAGAAAAGGTTTCTAAATGTTCATCAAAAAAATAAATTTGGGATAAGTTACATGAGGTATATTCTTCACCCATCATAGATTCAAAAAATGTCAAAGAAGATGCAGATACAAATCAAGAAGAATTATGTTCACCATGTCAAGCAGATTCAGAAGATGAAGAGTACATAATGACCAGAGGTATGTTGTTTTGTTTTAATTTTGAAAAACATGGACATATTGAAATAGAATTCCATGAAGGAAATGAGACATAAAAACTAATTTAAAAGGAAGGCAATTATAAAGAAGAATTGATTAGTTCTTTAGATGAACTAAGAGAAGAAAACAATTCACTCAAGAAAGAATTGATGAAACAAAAGGAAAGTGTTCACATTTTTTAAGAGGCCCAATAGGTCATTGAGAACTTAAGAACTCGACTATTAGAAGCTAGAAAAATTGAAGAAAATATTGAATATGAAAATCAATGTTTGGAAACCAACATAGCAACACAGAAGGAAGAATCAGAAATGAGAGAGAAGATATTGACGAATTATCTTAAGGAAAGCACTAACGATTTAAACCAGCTTGAGGCAGATTTTGGTCAGGAAGAGAAAGGACTTGAAGAAGAAATAATCACAATAAAAATTCATCTTGAAGAAGAAAAAAGAACATAATAAGTCTTGAAGTCTCAGATAATGAAGAAATAAGAAGAGGTGGAGAAGATTGAAGAATAAGTTATCACATTGAGAAGTAAAATCATCAAGCTCAACAAGAACATTGAAGAGACAGAAAGATCCACATCATTTATAGAGAATGAAGAGAAGCACTCTAGGTTTCTAGAAAAGAAGAATGAAAAAAATAGAAAGATTTATGCAAAAGTACTCAAAGGAAGGAATCATAGTCAACCAGAATCTAAGAAAACTATTGAAGGTACATCTTCAATGAGACCATCCATGTTCAAGCCACAAAGAAGCTTCAATCATGGTCATGATCAGTCGAGAAAAACATTTAGAAGGACTACGCCACAAAGAAGATCATTCACTCCCAGGTATGCAAATTTATTTTATGGTAATTGTTTTTATTGTACTAACTTTGGACATAAGGTTGTAGATTGCTAGGATTATAAAAGAAATGTTCAAGCAAGAAGTGCCTATGTGGTCACACATAACATTGAGTGTTACACATGTCATAACTATAGACACATAGCCAGTGATTTTAGAAGCATGATCGATACTTTCATGAAAGAGAATAATGATATCATATATAAGAAAGTATGGATAAGAAAATAGGAATAACAGGTGAACAAAGACCAGGTACTAGAGATCCCAAGATTGGCAATAAAATGAGATGAAGAAAATTCTACAGAGAAAATGAAAGATGTCAAATACATAAAGGTTTGGAAAATAACTGAAAGAAAGGAAGGACAGGAAAATAAGGAACATGTTCAAGAGATTGTACTTTCACGCATTGTAGTGAAAGTTGAATCCACAGACAAAAACAAAGAAGTCAGATCTCAGAGAGATAATGAATCTACCAATGAATATGATGATGCATCTACCAATGAAGATGATGATGAATACACATTAGAGAAGGAATTGTTCTGAGTCATCTGGCTCAGAGACTCCCAAATAATATGAATATTAGACAGGGGGATTCTATGCAATATTTGTGACAGACCAAAGAGCCATCCTTCAAGCACCTTGCAAAGTTTGAGAAGACAAATTCAAAGAAATTAGTTAGCAGAAGTATAGTTTGATAGATTAATCAAGACTTCATGATAGTATAGTGATAAATGGGTGAGCATTATGGATAGTTGTGCAAGTAGAGTCTTGGAAAGTATGGAAAGAGATGGATTCTTAAGAACACTTAGCAGGTTTGGAAAGATATATTATAGTGATGAGAGCATGGATTCATATATTGGTTCAGAGAGTGGTTCAAAGAAAAAGGAACATTATCATAATGGATGATAATTAAACAGGAAATGGCTCGAACAACGCTAATGGATTCCAAATTGACAGATATGTTTTGGACACATACAATGCATACATCATTTCACATTCAAAACAGAGTAATTCTCATAAACAACAATGCCAAAACTCCCTATGAACTATGGAAAGGAAGAACAAAAAACAACCTCTACATCAAGGTAACTCAAGGTAATATTTTATTAATTGAAATTTATGTTGATGATATTGTTTTGGAAGTACTAATGACAGGTTAAGCCAAAAATTTACAAAGGATATGCAGAATGAATTTGAAATGTCATTACTTGGAGGAATATCCCTCTTTTTGGGTCTTCATATATGTCAAAGAAACCAATGAATTTTTATTTCTCAAATTAAGTATATTAGAGAAATGATAAAGAGGTTCACAATGGAAATTGCAAACTAGTTACCACTCCTATGAAAACCAGTTGCAAGCAAATATGATGATTCGAAGTCTACAAATCATAGGCAATATAGGTCAATGATTGGTAACCTACTATATGTGACAACATCCAGACTATATGTAATGTAAGAAGTTGGACAGGTGGCATGATTTCAAGAAGCACCAAGGGAATCACATGTTTTAGCAGTGAAGAGGATTTTCGGATATCTTAAAGGAACATAAGAGTTTGGCTTATGGTATCCAAAAGGATAGGATCTATCACTTATTGCCTACACATATGCAGATTGGGTAGATTTTATTGATGACCGACAAAGCACTAGTGGATCCACATTCTACTTGGGTGAGTGTTTGGTATCATGGCTAAGCAAGACACAATCATTAGTATCTTTAGCTATAACCGAGGTAGAGCATATTGCAGCAACATCATGTTGTACATAGGTACTTTGGATGAAACAAAATCTGACATATATACAGGTTGAGTATGATGAGCCCATTCCAATCTATTTTTATAATACAAGCACCATCAGTATATCTAAGAACCCAGTCATGCACTCCAAGACAAAGCACATTCCAATCAAGTATCACTTTCTACGGGAGAAGGTTGTAGAAAAGAACATCAGAGTTGAGTATGTGGGCACACAAATAAAAATAAGTGCGAGACATATTTACAAAATCACTTCCATGGGAAGCCTTTGAATATCTTCGCCAAAGACTTGGAGTTATTTCCACTCCAAACCGAATTATTTTTGAATTCTTATCTTATATGTCTTATATGTACACGAGGAAGCACCATAAAAGGAAAATTCAGTAAAGGGGAGTATCCCTGGATGGAAAGATACCTTTTCCATTGATGACAGAGGGGGAGAGATTTATCAGATGCAGAGGAAAAAGGAATGGTTCCATGGGGAGAAGATTTATTAGATGTAGAGGACAAAGGCGTGGTTCCAAGGGGATAATGAGTGATATGATTTCAGTATTTCATCAGAGTGTTTCCATCAATTCCAAAGGGGGATATTGTTGATTAAGGTTGGTTTTCATTGATGTCAACCCTTGATGAAATCCCCGCAACACAAATGTTTGGTTAATGGAACCAATATATTTTGATGTAAATATGACTCATTATTGTATTGTCATGGTTGATAAGTAGTAAAGATGGATGAACTCCAAAGTGGTACCCTTATGGTGAAAGCCCTCATGGGAAGACGCTTTGTGTAGTAAGAGAACCCATGCTTAATTATGGAATAATGAAGTATCAATCCAAATCACATGTGAGATAATATAGAACATTGGCAGATATCAAGAAATCGTTGTTATAGTAATTCCATAAACCAAAGTATGATTTGTAGTGTATTACATAACTGAAGGAGATCAAGGAGTTGTAGAGTGAATCAATACGTGATTTTGATAATATATTCAAGATAATTATGGACCAATTGAATTTCCATATTCTAGATGAACAACATAGGGAATGGTTCATTATGGGATTATTACCACATATACAATGCCCCCTAACACAACAATAGATTTCATCACAGTCTGAAGAGATATATATCACTATGAAAATGAAATCATCCCCTGTAAGAGAAAATGGCATAGGGATGGATTAGGTTGAGTCATAGTTATTATCATTGACAATTCAGTTGTAGAAACTTGTTAAATGGGAGGAAAAGCCTGAAGCATTTTGGTGTGTTACATGCAAAATGGAAGGTCATCATCAGAACAAGTGTCTAATTTTTAGATAATATTTACCTACAAGAGCCATAGATCCCTTGGAACTAGGAGGAGGAGTCTATTGTGATATATGAAGAACAATGGCTCATCACCCTACTTCTTTTCCTTTGATGCAGGAATATTAGAGCACTACCAAGAAATTATTTTGTAACTTTTGTAAGTTTGTGGGACATCATGAAAAGGAATGCCACACACTCGATCTCATGAGGGAATGAATAGTGTATGCATACATAATCCAAGGGGAGTAATGAACTTAAGGAGGGGTACCATAATATAATATTATGAGAGGATACAATCAAGGAGAAAGAGGAGGATTCATAGGTCGCAGAAGAGAAGGATTTGGAAGAGGAAGAGGTATGATTATACGTTATAATTGTAACCATACTGGGAATTTACATCATGATTTTATAAACCCCTATACAACATGCACATATTTTAGACAATTGGATCATGTGACGAAAGAATGTCTGCAACTAATCACGAAATGGCATGAGAAAAGGAACTAGAATGTGTAGATAATAGCAGTGGAAGAGCGTGATAATGAACCAAGAGTAAAAATAGTTATGCATGGAGGAGCAAGAATAAGGGAAAGGAAAGAAGACTGAGAAATGGGTCATAAAAGTAGAAAACCCTCCTCCGATGTTTGACCCATGAAGAGAGAGAGACACATACAAGAAAACAAGGAAGGAATTT
The DNA here is from genome assembly GCA_009831015.1 of Picea engelmannii. Taxonomy (NCBI): domain Eukaryota; kingdom Viridiplantae; phylum Streptophyta; class Pinopsida; order Pinales; family Pinaceae; genus Picea; species Picea engelmannii. Next base: position 54,616 of record ML818736.1, on the reverse strand, counting down.
CTAGAAGTAGAATGGGTATCATCGAATTTGGAACCTGTGTATGACATGCCACCAGTCTATGACCACACAAATACAAAAAGGCCATATGAGAAGGTAAGTACTCTGAAAATTTTCTTGAAGAGTTGTTTAGAACAAATGAAAGATGAAACTGCATTGAACACACTATGTGGGATGATAGACCAATGCACGCAAGATAAATAATCACTTAGTGCACAATGAGTAGTTAACCAAGTACAACACAAGAAAATGACGAATAGGGAATTCCAAATTACTACGCAGGTAGGAGATTATGATATGGATAATATCATCTTGGATCTAGGATCTGATGTGAATGTCATTTCGAAGCAGACATGGGAAATGATGGGAAAAATAAAATTGATCTAGTCACTAATTCAATTGAGGTTAGAAAATCATCACAAGATTGTCCCGATTGGAATATTGACATGGGTGAATGTTAACATAGATGGAGTGCACAACAAAACATATTTTGAAGTAATTGAGATAGTGGATGGTATAAAACATTATCAAACTTTTCTTGGAATTGATTGGGATTTTGATAACCAGACCATTATTGATTTGAAAAAGAGACAAATGATTTTTGAAGTAGAAGAATTGAGAGTTAATTTACCATTGGATCCCACAGAAGGAAGACGATATGTGGAAGCGAAAAATGGAAAATAAATTGATAACCTATACAATGAGACTGTGTGAAAGGATGATTGTGTTAATCCTATAGATGATAGTGCACTTAGTTGGAGAAGTATAATTTATTGCGTGTTAGATTCAGAAGAAGCCCTTGAACATTGGCAACAAAGATTACATGAAGTATCCATAAGAAGATGTGATTGGATTAGCTGCTCATTGCGTTGGATTGGAACTAAGGTATGTGATCCCCTGAAGTATGATGGACTACAAATATAGATCCTTTTGTGAAATAATTTGAATTGCAAATACCAGATCAACAAATATTTCTAGCTTTACATATTGCATTGAAAGCGACTCTTGCAATATGGTGGGTTGCGCATAGGAATATAATAGATAATTGGCAGCAATGTAGAAGGTTATCACTGGTCAGATTCATAACATAAATTGAATATTCCACATAGAAGTATACATGGTTAATTTTTCCTACAAATCATGTTACCCAGTGCATCGTGACATGGAGTTCAATACCTAATCAAGAATGGATGCACTTCTTTGTACACACTCAGATACGATCTCGAAGAATTTGTATGTATAATTGGAAGTACACAGAGGATTAGTACATTGAGAATATTTTACTCACAACTTCAAGGGAAGTTTCAGTTTAGAATATGATACCCCTTCAGTAGACAAAACTATGTAGAATATCAAAACCAATATCTTTACACTAGAAGATTTGAAGATACCAATAGCTTTATGTAGCATTCCTAGATATTTTGCGATTGTTAAAGAGGTTTTGAAATACTATATTGTTGCTAAAGAATACTAGGAAGATTAAGACTCGAGAAATTTGCAAGTACCATAAACTGAAGGAGAGTGCATAGTAGAAGGTCTTGATCTTGGATCTGTTGTGTATGAAAATCCGTTGAGAACATGCAATGTGAATATTGGTACAGAGGAAAATCCCAAATTTCACAAACATAGGAGATTATTGGAATGAAGAAACTATCGAGAAGAGTTTTTATTTACTATGTGAATACCAAGACCTTTTTCCAACTAAATTTTCATAAATGAAAAGGGTTGTTGGGGAGTTGGGAGAGATGAAGATACCTTTGAAGCCAAATTCTAAGCTAGTGAAGAAGAGACCATACCAATTGAACCCAATATATAAGAAGAAGGTGAAAGAAGAGATAGACAAGATGTTGGAAGCTAGGATTATAAAACCTATCATAGAGTTAAAAGGGATTAGTCTGATGGTAGTTCAATACAAGAAAAATGGTAGAATCAAAATTTGCGTAGATATGAGGAAATTGAATGATGCTTACTTACATCACCCATTTCCTACCATGTTTACAGATGAAGTCCTGTAGAATGGAGGAGGCCAGGAATCTTACTCATTTATGGATGGGTTCTTTGGGTATCATTAGATTAATATTTCACATGAGGATAGGAATGAGACAACATTTGTGATGGAATGGGGAAGTTGTCAGTATACAATCATGCCTTTTCGATTGAAAAATCCACGAACAATATTCTCCCAAGTTGTTGTACTACATTTTAGAGAGTTTATTCATAAATTCATAGAAGTATACTTGGATGATTGGACAATGTTCAGTTTGTTTAAGGACCATGTTGAAATTCTGTGTTTGATGTTGGATAGTTGTAGAAAGTTCCAAAATTCTTTGAACTTGAAGAAGTGTATTTTCTACAGACCATTTGGTATCTTATTAGTTAATGTAGTGTGTAAACAAGGAATTTTGGTTGACCATGTGAATATTGTTGTTATTCTTGATTTACCACCACCTTATTTAGTGCAAGAACTGCGAGCAACATTGGTTCATACAAGGTACTATAGAAATTTCATTAGGGGATACTCGTAGGTCATAGAGCCGTTGGAAAAATTGTTGAAGAAGTTCAAGTTTTAATGCAATCAGAAATTTCAGCAGTGTTTGGATACCTTGAAGTAGAAATTGGTTATTGTGCCCATTTTAGTATTCCTAGATTGGAAGAAGAAATTCCATGTCCATGTAGGTACATCATCTATAATGTTAGGCACAGTTCTAGCTCAGGTAGGGAAAGGAATTTGGGAACATCCCATTTCATTTACCAACATAAAGTTGTCAACTACTAAACAAAACTACACTGCTATAGAGCATGAAGGAATGGAAATGTTTTATACACTACAATGGTTAAGGAATTATCTGCTAGGACTGATGTCACTAGCCATCCAAGGCCAGGAATGATACCAAAACTCTCTCTCTCTCTCTATGTTTAAACTATGATATATGTTGGTCACTATAATTGCTTAATTAATTTCAAACAACCAAGTGAAACATAAATTATCAACCCAGGGAAGTCTTTTGTTTCAAAGATAGCTGCGCACTATATATG
>ML818736.1:32570-50905 GCA_009831015.1 Picea engelmannii | reverse complement strand
TCTCCTTTTTGCACCCTTTGAATAAACCAAGTATCAAGAAATTTATTGAAATATGAAAACAGAAAACTAGTTGAGCATGCATGTGACCACTAGCTTAGGATATCCTCTACAAAGTTCAACCGAAAAGACGGTTTTACTTTGGGAGTTAACACATACATCCACAGAAGTGTAGAACCCACAATTAGAAAGAAGTACAAAAGAACGTGTTGAACTAAAAATGGACAATAGGAGACAGTTGGAATAGGTGGGTGACCACTAATATCCACCTGGATCAATCCTCCCCCCTTAGGAAGCAATGGTATCCATTGCGTTGATTTCCCCCATCAGGTGAGAAAACTTCTGCTGGATTTTTCCTCGGGTGAGCCAGCTGCCTTGGCAACCTGATAAATATGGATCCTTTGTTGGAGAGTGCCCTTGACCTATGTGTCCATTATCTGATTTGTGGATTCTTGTTCCATGCAATCATGGTTGAGATCTGTTGGTGTCAGTTTTTCTCCTCCCAAGTTCTATTGAATATGAGGGTGTCATCCAAATATACCACCACAAAATAGTTGGTGAAGGGTCTCAATACATCATCCATCAACCTCATGAAAGTGGTTTGTGCATTTGTTAATCCAAATGGCATGACCATCCATTCAAAGAGATCTTATTTAGATTTGAAGGTTGTATTCCATATGTCAATTGGTTCGATGGAAACCTGGTGGTAGCCAGACTTTAGGTCAATCTTTCTGAATAAATTTGCCCCCTTGAGTTGGTCAAGAAGGTCATCAATTCTGGGAATTAGGTATTGGTTCCTGACTGTGATTTTCTTTAAGGATTTCTAATATATGCAGAGTCACCAAGTCCCATCCTTGTTCTTCATTGGTACAACCAGGATTATAATAGGGGAGGATTTGGTTCTGATGTTCCCCTTTTGAAGAAGCTCTTGGATTTTATGCCTGATTTCATCATTATCCATCAACGAGTGATGATAGACTGGTCCATTAGGTAGAGGTGCACCGGGGGTCAGATCAATTGGATGCTTGACTTGGCAATGCATTGGTACCCCAGTGGGTGAAGAGAAGTTGTCTCTATATTAATCCATAATACCTTCCACTTTCTTCTGCTACAAGGAGAGGCTATGTGTAGAGGCCACAGATGTGGTGGTGACCTTTTTATTACTATGAGCACAGATAAAAAAAAATACAAAATTCTTGGTCTGTGAAATGACCTTACTGGATTGATTATCAGAGATTAAAGAAATAGCGGCAGGCGACACTACCTCTGGTATCCTATACAATTTTCTACCCAAAGTAATAATAACAATGTGGGGTATAGACTTAGACACAACATGATGCTTCCATAAATATGGTTGTCCTAAAAGAACATCACAAACTTCAAGGGGAAAAATATCACACAATACCTCATCTTTTAAAGGCTTGATGTCATAGGACAGATGACATTGTTGGCTGACATGAAGATTGTTACACGTCAAAATTACTCAACTGGATAAGTGTCACATGTTCCTCTCAATTTTCGCAAGTGTCGCATCTTCCTTACAACTTTTGCAAGTGTCGCAAGTTGTTCACAAGTATCGTAAACGTTGTTCAAGAATACTGCCATAATGACGACACTAAGGAGGCACTTAAAACATCTCATACACTTGATTTGGAGAAGGGGAACTGGTTAACTGAAGTTAAAGAACTCTTATCACCTAAGGAGAGCTCTTAAACAAAGGTTCTGAGGGTGAGCGCTCCCCTACATTAGCCTTAGGAGCACTGGAGCTCACCTATAAGGCCCCAGGGAGCGTTATAACGCTTGTTTTCCCCTCTGAAGGAGTGCTATCCACCTTTGGAGCGTTGGCGCTTCCCTCAAGCTTTCTAGGGAGTGCTACAACGCTCTGATGCCCCTTTTGAGGGAGAGCGGCCTAATCTGAGGTAGTAGTTGGCCCATTATGGAGAATAAGGGGAGGATCCTTCAAGTTTAGAAGGCAGTTGCATTCAAATTCTTGGTTTGATCAGAAGATCCCTGATCTAAGGAGGCAGTTCCTCAACTTGTTCTAAAGATAACTCAAGAGTTTAAGCTCCTCTTAACCTATATAAGCAAGCTCTATGATGGTGAAAAGGGGGAAGAATTGCTAGCATCAAACGTATGATCTCATAGGGAACACACAGTCAGTCAAAGGAGAAGTGATCAGTGAAGTTGATATCATCCAGGTTGTGGATCTTTTGAGCAAGGGTTAGACAAAGAGGACTTGATGAAGCTATCGCATTCGCATCTATGATTGTAAGTATTGTTGTCATTATTCTCATCAATATGACATGCTTGGCCTTTTTATTTCTATTTTGTGTCTGACCTCAAATGAACCTATCATTCATAGATAGATCTATTTTCAAGCTAACATCAATAGAGTAGGAAGCGATCGTACTTTGTTTGTTTACAGGACTTAGTGGGGAGCGAGAGTTCGGAGCTCGATTTGGAGTGTGCAGGAACAAACATCAATAAAAAGGTACTATTGTTCTCCTTCCTTCTCATGTGCTAGTTTGTATGGATTTGAAAGGAATTCAGTGTCCATGTTAAGAACTTTCTGTCTTAGAGTAGGGTCTATCTCTTTGAGGCAATCTACCTATCCGCAGGGAGATTTTCCTACAACAGAAACTGGCGACTCCACTTGGGAGTCCTCAAATCGAAACTCCTTGTTTTGGTTTCTCCTCGTAGACCTTGTTTTACCCCTTGATCTTTTAAAACATGGTTCACTCCTCTTTTGATTGGTTTCATGAGCTGATTGTCTCCCTACCCCATCACACCCAGCCAAATTGTTGAAATTGAACTGCAATTTTTGAATTTTTGACATTTTTGGGAGTTTTTGAACCTGGTCCCCCTGTCCCTGTGTTAACAGAGTGCTAGTTCTCCCTAATAGCCTTACACAAAGCGCTACAATGCTCTTTTCCTTTGGCAACAGAGCGCCAACCCTCTTTTGGCCAATAAACCTTCCAGAATTTCTTTTTCTGGGTTTTTCCTCTGTGTCTCTCTTTCTGGGTAACCTTGTGAGTCAATCCTTCTTCTTTCCAGCCTTGACATCTATCTTTTCCTTGAAGAACAAACATATGGCTGTTTGGATTTTGTAGCCTTCTTCACTATTGTTGCTGATTTTTTCTACCATTTGGAGTCTGAAACCCATGCATTGTCTTTCTCTCTTTTTGATTGAACGAAAAAACTCTGGTGATGGTAATCAAAGGTCTACATATCTTCTCATTTGGGTTTTAGTTAAGATCATTGTTCTTCGACTTTTTCTTTTGGCTGTGAAGTTTGATTTTTCTTTGATTGTTTCTTTTCTTTTGCTTCTTGTTTTGATCACAACGAGAGGGTGTATTGTTTGTATGATTCTTGCTTGTGTTAGTTTGATTTTCATTCATCCGAAAAGATAATTAGCAAGATGAGCATTGTTTTGAATTAATCATTATTCATATGCAAACGATAGAAGGCATCTTCATGATTGATTGTGCATATTAGAAGGTATCTCAAAAGTTTTAGCAACACATCGGGATTTGATTGAGAAAAATTTGTTTGAAGACATTCCTTATTTGTGCTTGTTAGTGAAAAGAACTCTCTCTCTCTCCCTTAGATAGATGTTCATCGAAAATAAATGACTGCTTATCATCTTTGATACATTTTTGGGACTGAGTCGTAATTCCATTCGTTTCACTTCCATGCACCCCTTTTGAGTAAAGAACATCTCTAAAATGAACACTAATTAAAAATTATCTAGAAATGTTTCTTTTCTAGGATCCTCCACCGACACTGGAATAGGATTAGTACTTTGGATTAGGCTGTGAGCATAACTCTCCAAAGTTTCCAAAAAAAACATTAGCATCCTGAGTTAGGGAGAGTCAAATCCAATCATCGTATAAGTTTTCCTGGGATCCCCCTCTAACACAGGGGTTACGCAGGAGGTCGCATTCGAATAAGCTATGGGGACTAACCCTCCATGGTTTAACTGATTGTGGTGGTCAGATCGTATTATGGGGATCGCTTCAAGGTAAATCCACAATTACTATGTGGAATCATTTTAGCTGATTTCGGGCTTGATACCCTGCCTGTACGTTTGGATCGGACTTTCGATTGTTCCCACCCAGGCGCTGATTACGAATTGGTAACCTTAGCGGCCATAATCTTTAGGGTCTTACACAAGGTGACAGTGATGGGAAGTCTCATTGTACCTGGAGCAGACATTGGTCAAAATCACTCGGGCTCCTTGGAGGGTAAATCCACAATTACTGCGTGGAAGCTTGCACCAAGGTGTAAGTTCGTTAAGTAGGTCACCATTGTAACTGTTCCACCCTATCCCCGCCCCTTCTTGACTTGATCACGCGACATTGGATTTCATCACCAACTAGTACGGTCATTGAGAGAAGGTCATGTTTTCTTGGTTGTGATTCTTAGATTCTATTAGAGAATGCTGTTTCTTTTTGATAGTTGGTCATAGATCTTTTTCGCCGACTCTTTTTCGCCAACATCGAACCTCCACGCCATTCGCGGAGGCTACAAGGACTTCCTCCAAAAAATATGGAAGGAAACACCCATTTACCCCCTCATTCTATGAAGGAATCCCCTCAACAGAGCGAGGTTCAAAACACTACAAATTCCCAGAAATAAGTTCCCACTCCTTTGGAGAATTTTCGGATTGTTTCAGAGTCTCCAGAAGCTTTTCGTATTCTGGAGGGATATGAACAACGTGTCCTCCAACTCAATTCTGCTGGTGAATTTGTCGTCATCAATCCTTCTGACATCCCGGCTGGGTCTCATCAAAACCCTTTATCCGATGACCCTTTTTGGACCACAGACATTGTTCGAAGTCCACCACGCCTGGTGTGAGATCTTTATGGAACTGGGGAGGGTGTCGATGCACCTATCTCCTACACTGTACCCCTAAACCATTTTACCGGTACCACCACTTTTACGGCCACACCACCTGTTGGTCCTAACATACCGTCCATTGGCCCAAGGTCTACTCTTCCCCTCCAGATGGCCCATTCTACAATGGTCCCTCACATTCCAACTATTCCTGCCGGTAATGCGGTGGTCAACCAAGCTGCGATTGGCACACCTATAACACCAATACCTACACTCCCTTTTGGATTTAGAGCACTGAATACTTCCAATACCACTACGACCCAAACCACTACTAGCCAAGTTATGCCGGGAATTTTTGTACCTATCCAACAACCCGGAGGGAACGGTCTTGGTGGTCCTAATCCGCTCGGCCGCACCGGTCAGTCATTTACGTCTGGTTCTCAAATTTCGGGAACTCTACCTCAAGCTGGGGGGCATCCTCCCATCGGAGGACAAATTCTATTCTGGGGGCACCTTCATGCTGGGGGGCAGCCTCAATCCGGAGTCCACCATCAACCATACTGACAAAATGTGTCCGTCGTACCCAATCCGTGGAATGTCCCTTTCCCGAGAAATCCACAGTTCTCGGTAGGACACAATTCTCAGTCTCCGAAACAACCTACTTATGGACCAATGCCAAACCCAACCTATAACCCTCAAAACCCATCCGGTTATCCTTCGCTCACACATTCTTCTCAAAACACCTCAAATCCTGCATACCTTGGTCAAAACCAACCTCATACAAGAGGGCCCACTAGTTACAATTATCCACATAACCCAGTGATTGGCCCCACTAGTGTCCCCTTACCACACCAACATTACCCATATATTAACCAACAACTACCTTTTCTAGCTACCCTGGACCTTCCAGACTTGTCTCGGTTAACGAATGATCCTATTTATCATTCTCTGGTTTGGCCAGCTATTCCAGCTAAACTTCCTTCTGATATCCCAAAATTCAACGGAAAGTCTGGAAAAGACCCAAACAACCACATGATGACTTTCCATTTGTGGTGTTCATACAACTCCCTCATGGATTATTCTATTCATTTGCGTCTTTTCCAACGAACACTTACGGGTTCCGCAGTGAAATGGTATATTGAATTACTGCGCGCATCTTTTCACGATTTCAACTCTCTTGCCATGTCTTTCATCATGCACTTCCAACTACCTATTCGATACAAGATAGGTACTGAACTATTAACCTCCCTTCGTCAGACAACGTCCATACATATCTCTAATCATATCCATGAATGGAGACGACGACGAAGGCTAATCAAAGCGGTCATTCCTGACCAATTGTTAGCAGAATGGTTCACTAAATCATTGCTACCCCAGATTGCTCATGACGTTTCCATGGGTGGTGTAGTCATCGAGGAAGAAGCCATTGCCTGAGCTCAGTACTTAGACTTAGTCTATTCACAATCTGGTACTCTGTATGAGTTGATACCGAATTCTACTCGTGCCACTAATGATCCATCCAAATCATCGTCTGCTTCCCACACGGATGGAGTTATTGGCTCTGTCAAAACCCAATGTACTACCTAGTCGGCTGGAACGATTCAACGGCCCACTTTGGCAGCCTCTCCTAGCCCGAATACACCCTCTTCTACCCCCCCTCAAACTCAGGTCTCTGATGTGAATGCGGTCCAATCAACCCTTTCACAACAACCTGGGGGCAAGAAGAAAGCGAGAAACAAACCAAAGAAAAACAATAATGAACAACCAAAAAATCAACCGCAAACGCCTACTGTCGGGAGACAACCACAATGAAAACTGAAATTCCCATGTCTCATTTGTGGTGATGATCACTACACCCAAGACTGTCCACATCGCGATGAAGTGGCCAAGATTTTTAAGGGAAATTCACAACCCACTGTGCTTACTGGGCCTTTTCCACAGCAGCAATCTTTTGTTGCTCAAACCCCCACCGTTGGGGGTAGTTCCAACCCACCCAATGATGAGGCCTCGACAAATGCCCACATTTACATGTTCAACAGGGTTAACCTGACCACTCGCTCTATGACGTATGACGCACTAGTTAGACCTGATAAACCAAAGACTACTAATGATTCTGTATCGGAGCCGTTACCATCTTCTGTTAATCCTCCGTCTGTTAGTCCTCCATCTTGGCCACTTCAGATTGAGAAAGCTTCATTTGACTCTATCTTATTCCCTCCTAAGAGCGCCATCTAGAATTCTACCTTTAATCCTAATTCACGGGCTGCCCAAAACTACAACATTGTGGAAGATTTGGCCCAAGCACCATGTGCTATGTTCACATTGGAAGTTCTACAACACTGTCCCAGTCAATGTAGAACTCTCTTAGCCACTATCGGTGCTTTTGATCCTGAGTCATCAAATAATCTCACGTTTAATCTGGATGATCATTAACCATGACTCTCCCACCAGCTACCTTTCCAAATTGATGTTGTTGTTCACAATCAACAAATCCATCGAACTATCCTAGATGAGGGAGCCTCTACTTGTGTCATGTCCTTAGCTTGTTGGAAGGGCTTAAAATCGCCTGCCCTTAACAAATCCGCTACAATCTTACGTTCTTTCGATGGAAGAGGTTTTCATCCTCATGGATTATTACAATCCTTAGTCGTTCAGTTGGGCGACAAAACTGTTACCATTGATGTCGAGGTGGTCGATGCTCCCCTTGATTACAACCTACTACTCGAAAGAAGTTGGTTCTACGCTATGACTGCAGTCGCCTTGTCAGTGTTCTGATGTGTACAATTCCCCCATCAAGGCAAAATTGTCACCATTGATCAGCTTGATTTCTGCACACCCGACGCTCGCATCCTTGCTACCAACAACATTCCCTTTTTGGGAGACCATCTAGTTACGTATGAAAGCATTGGTGTCGGCTTACTAAAATATTCTAGCCTCATGGGTACATTCCCTACACTACTTCCACCCACCGCGCATCATATTTCCGTCGTCAATATGATCTCGACTATGCCTTATCAATCCTTGGAATCATCTGACCCTTGGATTGTACCTAGTCCCATGGAACTCGATGTGCTCAGTGACACTATGCCACTTAGCCCAGCCGAGGCCACATATGTAGCTATTCAATCTACCTCTCCCTCTTTGGACAATCCACATTTATTGACACTGGATGCATACTCGGTGCCCTCGTGGTTCGATTCCCTGTCGTCCGTCATTGATTACATTTCCCAGATTTTTCCTTCTGATGAATCTATTATGGAAATGCTTAGCATTGACAATCTGCCTTGGGATGACAACCATCATCGATCCTCTTTTCTTCCACCTTTGGAAGAAATTGATCAAGACATATGCTCTGTCTTCTCTCAGGATATTACCGATGCTCCGTAATCTCCAATCCTCACACAAGATACTCTCTCTGAGGGGAACATGGGTAACATATCTACTATGATTGTTATTGATATTTCAATCAAAAAATGTGTCGTGGAAAACATTCACCTTGGTGCTAATTGCACACCTGAGGAAGTGGTCTCTTACACCGCTTTGTTCAAGGAATTCCACGATGTCTTCACATGGAGCTACGAGGAAATGTCAGGGATCGACCCTTCCATCGTCGTACATGAAATCCAAACCTACCCTGACGCGAAACCTGTTCGACAAAATCTTCACCCGGTTCATCCCAAGAAAATCGCAGCTATAAAGGCAGAAGTTGAAAAACTTCTCAAATCTGGCTTTATCTACCCTGTCCCTTTAACCGAATGGGTCTCCATCCTTGTTCCGGTTTCCAAAAACCAAGGGACCATCCGTGTTTTTGTCGACTATCGAGATCTCAACAAAGCTTGTCCTAAGGACAACTACCCTATGCCCTTCATCGACCAAATCATCGATAATTGCGCAGGGAGCGTAATCTTCTCTTTCATGGATGGCTTTTCTGGGTATAACCAGATTGAAATATTACCTGCTGATCAACACAAGACAACCTTTATCTTCCCATGGGGAACTTTTGCTTATCGAAAGTTACCATTTGGCCTAAAAAATGCTAGTGTCACTTTCCAGCAGGCCATGTCGTACGCTTTCCACGATATCAAGCATATCATGGAGCCTTACCTCGACGATTTACCCGCCCATTCATCCAATCGATCCGATCACATCGATCACTTGGCAATTTTTCTTCGATGTCGGTTCTATCGTATTCGCTTGAACCCACACAAGTGAATTTTCGCTGTCGAATCTGGTTGAATCCTCGGTTTCATTGTCTCCAAAGATGGGATCGAGGTGGACCCCTTAAATATCAAGGCCATTCTAGCCTTACCCCCACCCACCAGCTTAACCCAACTCCAAAGTTTGCAAGGAAAAGCAAACTTCTTTCGTCGTTTCATCTGCAGCTACGCCGAAATAACTAAATGATTTATGTGGTTACTGCAAAAAAAACCCCTTTTATCTGGGATGACATTGCCCAATGGTCATTCGATGCTCTCAAGCATGACTTGACCCATGCTCCCTTGTTACACCCTCCGGAGTATACAAGGGACTATATCCTTTACTTGGCTACCTCCGCTTCCACTATTGCAATGGTGTTAGTTCAGGAGGACCTCAATGGAGAAGAACATGTGATTTACTACCTGAGAAAAAGTCTATCTGGACCCGAGCTCTGATATTCACATGTCGAGAAACTGGCTCTGGCAGCCGTCATCGTTGTCAAGAGATTCTGCCACTACATCTTATTATGCACCACTACGGTAATCGCAGACTCCAACCCCATGTACCACCTCTTGACACGTCAAGTACTTGGGGGAAAATATTCAAAATGGATCGTTATTCTTCAAGAATTCGATCTTGAGTTTACGAAGGCCAAAGCCAAAAAATCCCTGGTGTTTGCAGAGCTTATCTATGCTCTCCCTCGTGTCAATGAAAACATTGAACCTAGAGATTCTCTCCCTGATGAATCTCTCTTCCTCATCAGTACCTCTGATCCTTGGTATAGAGACATTCTCCTCTACCTTCAAACCCAACTTTTTCAGCCCAACATTTCTCATGAAGAGCGTCGACGTATTTGTCACCACTCTCGTCGTTATCTCATCATTGGCGACACCTTGTATCGCTGCAGTATTGACACCATCCTTCGATGATGTCTAATTCACGAGGAGGATGAATGCATTTTGAACGATTGTCACCTTGGTGCTTGTGGCGGTCACCTCTTCGAGATGGCCACAACCCAAAAAATCCTACGTGCCAGCTACTTTTGGCCATTGATTTTCAAAGATTGCATCGAGGCCATCAAAAAATGCCCACCCTGCCAACTCTTTAACAAGAAGACATGCACCCACCCTACTGCGCTGCACCCCATTATCTCCATCGGCCCCTTTTCCAAGTGGGGTATCAATTTCATGCAGTGTAAGCCTACCTCATTCGGGGGGCACGGTTACATCATCGTCGTCATCGACTACTTCACCAAATGGGCTGAGGCTATGCCTACCTTCCTAAATGATGGTCGTACTACAGCTCTGTTCCTTTTCAGCCATATCATAACTCGTTTTGGTGTACCACGTTCCATTGTCACTGATCATGGTGCACACTTCAAGAACCAGATGATGAGCGAGTTACATGTCAAATTGGGTTTTCACCATGAAAAATCATCCCCTTACTACCCTCAGGCCAACGGACAAGTTGAGGCCATCAACAAAGTCCTAAAAACCATGATCCAACTCATGGTAGGGGAAAAAAAAATATCATGGAATTTACAACTTTTCTCTGCTCTCTGGGCTTATTCCACCTCTGTGAAAACTTCAATTGGATTCACCCCTTTCCAGTTGGTATATGGCATTGAAGCCATCCTACCAATCGAGTGTGAGATTCCATCACTCAAACTGAAAATAGAACTCATGCCCCATACTTCTGCTGAAGAAGAACGATTCTTGTATCTATCCAAATTGGACAAAAAACGTTGCAATGTTGCTCTCGCCAATGAGGCACATCAAAAACGAATTAAGAGTCAATATGACAAATCCGTCCACCCTCGGACTTTCACAAAAGGAGACTTAGTCCTCGTTTATGACCAAGCTCATGAAAAATTGGGGACAGGAAAGTTAGAACCTATGTGGCATGGTCCTTACATCGTGAAGCATGTTCTACATAAAGGTGCCTACAAATTAGTTGATCATGATGGAATTTCCCTAGGAGAGCCCCGAAACGGGATTTACCTTAAAAAGTACTATGCCTAGATCACCTAGCATCTGTACTTTGTACATTATTGTATTTTTAGTTTGGTGTGTCTATTTCTTTCACGTGCTCGAGTCTTTACCATTGCCACTCATGACTGTGCTTGTGTTTTCATGCACAGATGACGTCTTCCTTTCCTATTTCCTATCTTTTTGGGTTCGCAGATGGTGCTAGTCGACAAACCCGGAACATTGCTTCGGCAGCATGGGTTATTTACCAATTTGATGAGGTGGTGAGTTCATGAGGTATTTTCTTAGGACCAGTAACCAACAACATGGCAGAATATCATGCTATCGTCGGACTGTTGACCCAAGCCTCCTCCCTAGGTATCTCTCGTATCATTGTGTACTTAGACTCCCAACTCGTGTTCTATCAACTCAACCGTATCTACGCTATCCGTAGTCCTATCCTGCTACATCTCCACTTACAAGTTCACCGCCTTGAACAAATGTTCGATTACATTGAATATAGACACATTCCAAGAGAACTTAATAGTGTTTCGGATTCATTAGCTAATTATATCATGGACCGATATCTTTCCCACATATAAGAGTTAAGGAAAACAAAATTGTACATTACATGTAAATTAAAACACATCACAGACATCATCATGTACAAATCATTGGCACTATAAAAACTCGAAACTGTATATATAGATATATATATGGCATGACTGAAATGTTTTGATTACATCAAAAAAAAGTATGTAGAAGAGAAACATGTCGGGTCTCTAAACCCCTACAACACCGCCTGACAAGGCATACAAAAAGATCACCAGAGGGATTCTAATCTCTCTGCGCTACATTGTGCCATGAGTAACATATTGCCACACGCATTACGTGCCTCAACAGAGAATTGATATTCTCTGGTACTCTCAGAGTGTGCCTTTGCAGATGTAAAGGCACTCCCCCCCTCTGCAGAGGAGGGATGCCCATCGTAAGGCCTTGGAGGTTTCTTTCAACCTCTTGGAGACCTATCACTGCTAGATCCGTTGCAACTAGGATGCCCTCACAACGTCCTGGTATCGGTATATCGGTCAGGCGCACTGCTCCCTTGTCTACATGTCAAAAACAATACATCTGTTAAAACTCTTCCACATACCCAAAAAAATATATATACATCAAAAAATTTAAAAGCAAAAAACTAGACAAGGTATGGCTCAATCTCTTACCTAACACATCCTAGTCTTCCCCCGCAGGTAAAATCAAATCCATACTGCTGTGGAAATCGACCTTAGCGTACATGAAGTCCTCTATCCAGAGATACTGTCGTCTCAGCTAGGCAAATAAATCGCCAGTGAAATGGAACTCTGACTCCGCTACCAGCCTCGGAGACAGACTGGTCCACCTCTCCATCCTCGGTTCATCCACTGGTCGCACCACCAGTGCTATCTGAGGTTGCATCTGGGGGATTCGCTCTAGAAAAAATGAGACCAAAAATGAGCCATAACCAAACTGCTTCTGTCCTGTCCTACACCATGAAATCTGTTCCTTCACATTTCGAAGGAACCCTGCACTCCAGTTGAACAGTGTTGGCTCCAAACACTGAACACTGTAAGCCACCTGCGATCTTGATGCCAGATGTGTGCTAATACTGCCCGTCACGCTCGTGATGGAAAACAGTATAGACCATAGGGGTAGCTCTCTAATGTCCTTGATAGGGATTCTACCCCCTACCAGACTTGCTCCTGGGATATAGTGGTGTGTCAGATACATGTCCACTTGTTCAGGTAGCGCCCTCTGCCGAGAGAAAGATATAGGGACCCCTATTTTCGATAGGGTGGTCAAAAAATAAACGTCTTCTAACTCAATGGTTAAAAGTTGTGTGCCAATCCGGAATCCTTGCTCTGCAACATCCCATAGGCCAATCATATGCTCGAGCAATAAAATCTCTTTCTTCATTTTTTGCAACTTGAAGAATTTGAGCAAGCCACAAGCTCGCAATGCAACCCTTGTGCGGGGACTCCGCAAGGCAGCTAAGTCATCCATCTCATGTTCTCTTTCTTTCCACTCGATCATGGTCGCCGAAGTTACCTACAAAACAAAAAAAAATCAACAAATTCATTATTTCCACGTTTTGGCAATTTCGACAATTTTCAAAAGCAATTTAAAACATGAAATAAGATGCCCACATCATTTAAAAGTGACCACACACTCTTTTCTAACTACCACGCCTTCTCTTAACCATTTAACATTGATCAAACAATAATAAAGATGTTTAAAAATTCAAAACGACTTTGTGGCTGCATGGGCGTATGGGAAGATTTTTCATGGGTTCTTTTACCAAAAAATGACCTATCTAATTGACTATGTGGGCGTTGGCATCTGCGCCATCCTTTTCTAGAACATTTTTGTAAAAGGAATCCCATTTTTCCATTGATTTTTTAAAGAGGCCGATTTGGTTCTATTTGGGAAAACTTAGGGCTTCATATTTTAAAATAAATGATGCTATGGAAATGAATACTAAACCATGTAATTGAAAGAAGAAGAAATGGAGATCTACCTAGTCTGAACGACAAGCGAAATGGTCAACCGTAGCTCCGGTAGCAAACAAAACAAGATCCACTTCAAAATGAGAATCTCCACTACTCTAAAATCCTTGTGCAAAATGAAATGGTAAATGAAATTTTCAATGTATTGTTATTTATAAATTTTTATTTTTCATAAGGTATGGTCATTTATGGGTTTCTCTAACAATATGTTGGCTTCACTAAACCCCGGTTTGTAGTTTTTGCATCGCAGGTTCCCTGGAAGTCTAGATGGATTATTCACCTTGTCGCACTTATGAGCATAGTCTTAGTTCGTTCTTGAGCTCGATAATGTGAGAACATAACCAGGTAAAATTTTATCTCTTTTTTGGACCCGTACGGATACATGAACACATGAAAAAGGAACCCCCCCAGAGTTTACTTTAAACCCTTTTCAGACTCTCTAAATATGAAAATATTGTCGAGTGACCTTGCTTCCTTTCACACTCATTAAAAGGTCAGAAAGGGCGTCTTTCGAGCAATAGTTTACCCCTTTTTTGGTCTCGTTAGACTTATGTACGAAAAAGGAACTGAGAGAGTTCTCTTTTAAGTTTTTTTCCAAACTCTATAATCTCGAAAAACCTTTGAGTTTTCTATCTTTGGACTCATTAAAACACACATCGATAGGCCCATATGGGACCGATCCCTTACTTCTTCCAGTTCGTTAAACAAAGGAAGAGGAACTTACCGAAGGTGAGTTATATTGAGCATGTGTTATCCTCCTCGAGCTCATTAAATAAAGAAGAGGTACTCATCTATTTGGATGGGGGAAAAATTGAAAGGAGAAAGCCAAACAGTCTCTTGAGAACATTGTCCAACAATTCTTAGAGTCGCCCTTGAACACGACACTTTGTCATATGCATACATCATAATCCAATGAACCTCTACAATGAGCCAATCCTTTGATTTCCTTTCACTCCTTTGGGTCACCCGACGCAAATCACAATACCCACTACATAGTTTTGGTCCATGTCATGTTTTCGCTGTTGTGCCTCAGTGTTCAAGGGAAGTATCTGCCTCTAGAGTCAGCCATCCCAAATATCTTGCCTCAAAACCCATGTCAGTCCATGTTCTTTTGGTCTACCAATCACATCTCTATATTCGTTTCATGTTTTTGATGGGGGATACATCAAGGCCCTCCCTCGATGAGTCTATTCCTGTCGACTTCAATACATTATCCAGGAATCAGACTTAGAAACTAGTTGGTACTTTGGGACCTGCATGCCTCAATGGCAAGCCTCCTCACATTCGACAGTAGGTTTACATCATTCACCTCTGATCAAATGATTACATGGATGTTCGACCTCAGTTCATCTATTTACATTCGCTGGAATGTACTAGGGTACCTTGGGAATCATTGACATTAATGGTGATCTCCCTCGCACTTGTTAACGGTTCACACCATTGGTCAGTAATCAAGTGGTTTCTGCCATGTTCGACATCAGGACATCTATTCACATGGTTAGATTCGTACCATATTGGGATTGGTGAGAATACCCTGGGTTGAGTGACCACTTTGATATATGCCTTTCCCAGGTTGCGAAGGAGTTTCTATTGAACAAATGACACATATACTGTTACATAGATCCACTTTGTATTGGTCGTGGCTATGTCTTGTCATCTCATAGATCCACTATGTATTCTTCGTGGCTACGATCAGTCTGAGTCATCAGAGTATAGATCCACATTGTATCTTTGGTGGCTATACCTTTTTATCAATACAATTATGGATCCACAATGTATTTTATGACGGCCATATCTTTCAAATCTTGATCACCCAAGCATAGGTATGCCTGCCTTGGGATTTGAAATATGTCATGATATTTGTTGGATGTTTGTGTGCAGCTTCCGTCAAGTTCTCCAAGTCTATACCCTTGCTTGAACATCTACAAAGCATTTCAGTTATCAGTCCACATCTTCTAACTTCATACTTTGGGGGGAAATCTGTTACACATCAAAATTACTCAACTGGATAAGTGTCGCATGTTCCTCTCAATTGTCGTAAGTGTCGCATCATCCTTACAACTTTCAAAAGTGTCGCAAGTTGTTCACAAGTTTCGTAAATGTTATTCAAGCATACTGCCATAACGATGACACTAAGGAGGCACTTAAAACATCTCATACACTTGATTTGGAGAAGGGGAACTGGTTAACTGAAGTCAAAGAACTCTTATCACCTTAGCAGAGCTCTTAAACAAAGGTTCTAAGGGTGAGCGCTCCCCTACATCAGCCTTAGGAGTGCTGGCACTCCCCTATAAGGCCTCAGGGAGTGTTATAACACTTGGTTTCCCCTCTGAAGGAGTGCTATCCACCTTTGGAGCGCTGACACTTCCCTCAAGCTTCCTAGGGAGTGCTACAACACTCTGACGCCCCTTTTGAGGGAGCATTGCCTAATCTAAGGTAGTAGTTGGCCCGTTGAGGAGAATAAGGGGAGGATCCTTCAAGTTTAGAAGGTAGTTGCATTCGAATTCTTGGTTTCATCAGAAGATCCCTGATCTAAGGAGGAAGTTCCTCAACTTGTTCTAAAGATAACTCAAGAGGTTAAGCTCCTCTTAACCTATATAAGCAAGCTCTATGATGGTGAAAAGGGGGAAGAATTGCTAGAATCAAACCTATGATCTCATAGGGAACACACAGTCAGTCAAAGGAGAAGTGATCAGTGAAGTTGTTATCATCTAGGTTGTGGATCTTTCGAGCAAGGGTTAGACAAAGGGGACTTGATGAAGCTGTCGCATTCGCATCTATGATTGTAAGTATTGTTGTCGTTATTCTCATCAATATGACAAGTTTGGCCTGTTTCTTTCTAGTTTGTGTCTGACCTCACATGAACCTATCATTGATAGATAGATCTTTTTTCAATCTAACATCAATAGAGTAGGAAGCGGTTGTACTTTGTTTGTCTACAGGACTCAGCGGGGAGAGAGAGTTCGGAGCTCGATTTGGAGCGTGCAGGGAAAAACATCGATAAAGGTACTATTGTTATCCTTCCTTCTCATGTGCTATTTTGTATGGATTTGAAAGGAAGTCAGTGTCTAGGTTAGGCACTTTCTGTCTTAGAGTAGGGTCTAGCTCTTTGAGGCAATCTACCTATCCACAGGGAGATTTTCCTACAACAAAGATCTATTTCTTGTCAAAGACATATGATGGTGTAGGGATGCACGTGCATTGTATTTGGTAGGTCTATCCACTTAATGAGCTCTTCTAAAATCAGTTTCTTCAGAATTCCATTATTGACAATGAAATTAAGAGGAGCCCCATTTACCCACATCTGTGAGTGAAAGAGGTGTTCCCCTTCCTCTGGTTCTTCTGGTTCACTTGGCCAAACTTTGGTGGTAGAGACAGTGGAACTAGGTTTAAAATCAATAATTTTATTCCCTCCTTCGGGATTTGATTTAGAATCAGAATCTACCTCTGACTCGAAATCCTTATTCTCGGACAAGAGTGACTTCTTGGAGTGAAATTCTTCAGTGTTGTGCCAAGGGATTTTATGGTGCTCACACCATTTTCCCATGTCCTTCTTCATATTCTCATTTCCCTTCTTCTGTTGTGGCTTGGATTGGTTTTCCTAACAGTGGCCATATTTAATCTGTCCCTTGTTTTGTGGGTTGGGGCTACCTTTTCCCTGCTTCGGTTGTGAGGAGTTTGCAGATTCAAATTCTCGCCTCTTTTGCTTAAATTTTTTCTTGATCTTGACAAGGTATCTATAGTCCGTACCCAATGAGGCGATGTCTAGAAACTCTATTTATTTTTGAATTTATCTATGCAAACATCCATGGAATTTTAACACCATATTTCGCTTAGAGTCTTTGATACCCAATTTGGTGAGTAGGGTATGGAAAATATTGGTGAAATATGGTATTGTCTGGTCCCTTTCTTGATGCAAGGTGGTCCATCTAGTGTACTAGCCCTCATAGCTTCCAATAGGGTAGTATTGTTCTGTAATAGTGTCCCAGAAGGAATCCCATGTAGGGGAAATTACAAATATTTCATATTACTCTATAGTCATTCGCTCAAAGTAAGTATCCCACCAGTCATTAAGATGGGGGACGACCTTGAGGAGTGAAAAAGTAATTATTTCCCGATTGGAAAAATTGTGGACCAAAAAATATCCTTTGAGAAGATTTGTTATCCACATTTTTGGTTATCGGGATGATAACACGATCATGTCATGGTGATAGAAGATCAAAATCTTCATTAAGAACATTTTCCAGAAGAAGGTTGCATTAATCATTTTCTCAAAATCATATTTTAAGAATGGTACGCAGGCTGCTTATATACTCTCCTACGAAAATCGTTAATTTCCGCAGGTTGCATTCAGCTGGACTGCGGACTTTCCGCACTGTGTTAATGGTTAGGGTGTGGAAATGTTTCTAAAGGAGAAAATGAATAAATTCTCGATCCTTCTAGAAGGAATCTTCTAGAAGGATGAGTTGGAGTTCGAATGGTTGGCAAAGTACTGACTTTCCAGATATCTTGGGATTATTTCCTATCCAAGCAACTAATCAATCTTCTACTATATAATGAGGATATTGCTTATGGAAAAGGTTAACAAGTTAACAAGAAAGCAAGGCAAGCAAGCTAGCTAGAGTTTGATAGGAGAACTGGTGCAAAACTGCGTGAAGGATGGAAGCTACAGCAGCAAGACATTACAAGTAAACATTTGTGGTTAAACTTCTTCATGCATGAGCAAGTGTGTGTGTCAGAGCTAGGAGCCATCGAAAGGAGATCTACAACATCAAGGCTCAGGTTGTATATTTCT
>ML818735.1:17368-35872 GCA_009831015.1 Picea engelmannii | reverse complement strand
AAATGTTATCTTCATTTCTTCAGTTATTTTATAAGAACCCCCCAAAACAAACCAAATCTAGCCACCGATTTACAAAGAAATAGCAAGTGACAAGAGAGAGCCCTCTCTGAATTGAGCAAGCTAGTGCCTCAGCTCTAAAGTAGGTTGAAACAGTTACCTCTGTCGTTTATCTATTCAGCCGGACAAAATTTACAGAGTGCTAACATTCTAGCGCCATTGCCAGGGACGAAATTGAAAAATTTTCCCTGGAAAGAACGACCTGGTTGAGTTCTAAGGTCTGAGAGCAGCAGACACTTAGACACATATTGGTTGTATTCCTGCTCTGGTGACTTGACACATCAAAAAATCAATTTGAAGGTGATTCCACTGGTAGAAGAATCCAGAGATTTAAATTATCAATGGCGACTCCACTCTCAATGAAGAATCCAGCTTCCAAAACATCAATGGTGACTCCACTCTTAATGTAGAATTTGGATCCCAAGATGTTATTGGAAACTCCACTCAAATTTCGAATACAGAATACAGTTCAGAGAATTCACTGAAAGATGATGCCCCTTGGCTGAAGTATGAGAAGGTGTTATGGAAGAAAACAAATGCTCAAAATGGGATTTTTTTCAGATCATTTTGCTATTTGTTATAAGTTGTCTCTGGTCCTTTCTCAAAAATGCTAGACAAGTTCTTCTTTACTTACTGCATGAAAATAATGACCATGACAATCCAGAAATTATATATCGCCCTCTTAGAATTACACGAACGTCCCCTCAATTTATCACTCATTTTGAGAAAAAAAGTTCATCTGGGCCACATGATGACCATAACCAAGTTGATGAGCCTCATGAAATCAAGGTTGATATTTCATCTCCTGCACTTGATCCAACACCCTCCAAGACTCAGCGTAGATACAGACCCTTAAAGCTACCCCACATCCTTCATAATTTTCCTCCAAAACACTATGAGTACCTACCCATGTTTGATGGGGAACCTAATACCATCGCATCCAAGTGTTTGAGCATTTTATAGATTTGTTTGAGATTGACCATGATGACGTTTGTATGAGGGCCTTCTCTCAATCCTTGAAAGGGGACACCAAACACTGGTTTAAACATTTGCATCCAGAGACAATTAGCTCATGGGATGAATTGAAAGATGTATTTTTAAAGTTTTGGGGCAAGAAGAAATCTTTGGACCTACAGCTTAGAGAGTTCTATGCTTTGGAAAAGCAGGACAATGAAACTATTTCCATATTCAGTAGAAGGTTTTCCAGTACCTATCACAATTTTCTCAAAGAAATTCGACCCACTGAAGCTGTTGCCATGCTCCATTATGCAACTACTCTCCATCCATATTCGTCTCTCCTTCTTATGGAAAGAAGATCCAAGTCCTTACAACAAATGTTCTATGATGCTCAGGACATTCAGCACAACATCCAAGCATGTAAACAGATTCAAAATGAGAGACTAAATGCTCAAGAACGTGAAAGTGAATATGAAAGGAAAGGGGTTGATTGGGATCCTGAACATAGAATCGACAACACCAGAGGTCCTCTTGCAGTTTCTTATGCCAAGGATTCTTCAAAAAATTATATTCTACCTATTGAAAAAGGGGGTGTTGATCCATCTCATGATAAGCAAAGGGATTATTGTTTTTTGTATTCGTTTATAGACGGTCAAGAGAATGAGATTACAAATCTGTTTGTTGAATAACAGGTTGATGTTCCCAATCTGTTCTTGTTAGATGACATCGCACAGACAGTTGATTTTCTTGTATATGACAAATATGAGGAGGATTGTGATGTTGAAGGCTTTCTTTTTCAGCCATACAGTGAGATAAGTCAACCTACATATCACAGTTACAAAGGGCAGAGTATTGGATCAGTTGAAGAAAATTATCTACCCTTGTGCTTTGTTGCATTCAAATTTTTGAGAGAGAATTCTCATGTCATTATTGAAGCAAGCAAATTTGTGTTGATGCAAAGTCATACCAAACCAACGAAACAGATCGACAAGATATTGGAGCACTCTTCTCAGGCGCTTGATGACCCTATTCCTTGTTTTGCAGAAGATCTTGTCAATTCAGAAGTGCAGTCATTGGTCGAAGACAAAGATGAAAGTGAGCATGTCCAGCAATCCAAAGAAATGGAGAAATGTACCTATGACGACGCTGGAGAAAATGAAGAAGGTTTTGAGTCAGGTAACAGATCCTTGCCATTGTATTTTCCCTCATTCGAACTGTTGAAACAAAATGTCTGTAGCGTTTCAAATCAGAAATCATCCAAGCATGACGTTGAAAGTGAAGAAAGCAGTGGACTTACAGATAAAAACTCTTTTCCCTTATGTTTTTCTTCCTTTGAATGGTTAAGAGAAAATCATGAGACTTCAGAAAAAATAGGGAGTTCTGACCGTATTCACAGTAGTATTGTTTTACATGAAAAGGTTGTTATCATTGAAGAACACCAACTACACTCACATGCATTAAACGGTCATTACTTGGAAAGGTATTTCAATTCAGAATTGCAATATGTTTTTAACCATCAGAATAAAGAAGAAGTTGATCAAGGAATCGTTGTTGAAGGTCATCTCCCTTCTCCTAGAACTAATGCAGATGTTCAACAATATTCTCAGGAAGACAAAGTATTTCAAGGTTGTCTTTCTTCCCCTGAAAATGACGTAGTGACCCTATTTCTGAACAGCCTATACATGGATGAAGATTTTGAAACTTCACCTATGGAGACTCCAAGCAGCGAGGAAACACTTGTGGAGGAAGCTTGCTCTTCTGTCTTGACTCCTGAAAAGGAATCATTCTTCCATATAATTTATGATCCCAAGACACATTATATGGAAAACTTTTATAATCAGAATTTACCAAAAATAGTGGATTACAACAAATCGATGACTGTATCAAATGTGAGTCTTTTTACATCAGATGATGTTCTCCAGTCATGGTTGCCTGATGACTCAAGAAATCCCTACTACCTGACTTCTCAACCACTCTGTCATTTTTTCAATAGAAGTCAACAAGTTCAATCACCTAAAAACATAAATGCAATGAAAGGAGTGGAATGTGATGATTGTTTTATGCATATCTTAGAAGATCCATTTGCAATCCTGTTGGAGGAAGTGAACAATCTAGGCCCTTCAAAAATTTTAAGAATTGAACTTATGGATAAAATTTTAAATGAATCGTCAACAGAAGGGTTTTCGAACAAACAAGTGCAAAATAAACGAACGGTGGATAGAATGTTGTCATGGCTACATTGGGATTATGATTTCACTTGATTAACAGTCATTTTTCAACAATTAGGGTAGGTAGGAGTGTGCGAATAATCTTGTTGATCAAGCATTGTTTTAAACTTCCAGTAGTATGTACAGTTGGACCCTAGCAGTAATTTTTCAACACCCAATGGAAAGCAGTTTGCAAAATCCGGTTTTAAGATTTGACAATTCAGTCTCCAAGTCGTAACAGGATGCCCACACATGTTTGAAGGTAGCCCAATGAAGAAGGCACCAGGTCTACAGTTCTTTGCTACCTCACAGAGAGGATAGCATCCCCAGTTGGAGCCTATGTTATCACCATGACGATTATGCTTCAAATCCGAGTTTAAATTTAGCAGGGGACTAAATCAGTGTAGAGACATGGTGACATTTGGAGGCTCGGGTCATATATGGCGGCAATGTGGACAAATATAGTGGAAGCGCAAAGGAAGCAGTCCTACGAACCGTTGATCTTGAAGTAGCTCATATCAACGATTGAGGCCCATATCAAGCGGTGAACTAGCACGAAAATTAATTATGCGAGGGCGGATCGAGGAAAACCATTGTGGTTTTAGTAGTGGACGCATGGCGCCCTTAGAAGTACATCGGGGCAAAAAGCAGTTTCTCTGAAACCGTTTTCCCAACAACCTCGATGTCACGTGGTCTAATGCGTCAAATCAACAACTCGTGGGGGGAGGTGACGGCTAGTCAAATCACCTCACATCGTTGGTTCGGGTACTTCCCGTCCGACATGTCAGGTGAACGTCACCATATAAATAACTCAAAATTTCATCATTCGAAGTAGATTGATGAAGCGTGGAAAACCAACGTACCTTGTCAATAATTCATGATTAGGATTCAAGGACTACCGGTATTCAGATATGGGTAGCTTTATCCTACTTCGAGAAATAGTTGTCGCATGCATAAGCGAAGTAATCTCAAGCTGGATCAATTTCCTAAGTTCTGTAGAGTTAAGGGAGACAAAAATAACGGTCTATGCGAAGATTGGAAGACATGGACAACGTCAATCGAACAGTATCCAGTACAACAGGGTTTTCAACCAATGTGTCAAGATTATCAATAAGTGAGAAAGAAAGGTGGGTTGCGCAGATATTGGCAACTAAATTTCATACCGAACCCGCAACTGCATCAGAGTTGAGGGTTAGATTAAACCCTGTTATGAGGGACGTAGTCATCAATGAACACGCAGAGGAAATCTACAAGTAGGTAGCGAAAAAGAAGCGAAGAAAACAATAAAGAACAGGAATCAGAGCTGAGACGATGGAGAGCGTCGAAGAAAATCAACTCGCTTGGTTGAGCACTCTTAAGGAGGAAATCGCTAAGCTGAAATGAATTCTCAAGTAGGATTAAGTACATTCCAGCAAATTTTGGATAGATGGCAGTTGAAGAAAGGGGCCCCAGATATGATAGACATGTTCGTAACGGTCACTTTAAAATAGGATAACGGTTGTTATAAATCACTCATTTTTGTAACTGATCTCTATTTTTAGAATTATGGGGAAGTCTAAACGTTTTGAATTCCACAAGTAATTCCTATATATATATATATATATATATATATATATTATCTCGAGGATATAGAAAGCATGGAGAAAAGAGGAGCCTGCCCTCTGTGCAGTGACACTTTTGTGAATTTTGGGGCTAGAATGAATACATAAATGCAAAGGCGGATTTTGGACTGTTTACGAAAAGATTCTAACTGTTGGTGATATGAGTCTTGTGTTCTTTCATAGTATGTGATTCATGTTATCTTATATTTCATTTACGCTTTCATCTGTCTAAATTGGAGAAACAAAAACCCAGAATTCATCATTTTGATGCTCTTTGCTTAAGCGATTTAGACTATGTGTATTTCTTCTCAACCAAATCAGAATTTATTTTTGTTCTGATACAATTATATGTTTCTTTTTCCTCTGATGCCATGCAAATTTTCAGATATAAACTCAGACTCACTGCCTCATTTAGCCTTTTCCTCTTGATAGTTTTCATGTTTTGACAATGCATTGTTCATTCCAGACTCCATAGCCCAAATGTTATCTTCATTTCTTCAGTTATTTTATAAGAACCCCCCAAAACAAACCAAATCTAGCCACCGATTTACAAAGAAATAGCAAGTGACAAGAGAGAGCCCTCTCTAAGTTGAGCAGGCTAGTTCCTCAGCTCTAAAGTAGGTTGAAACAATTACCTCTATCGTTTGTCTATTCAGCCGGAGAAAATTTACAGAGTGCTAACAAGAGATATATAAAGTAAATAAGAATAAAGGCCTTTATTCCTTGCATTAAGAATTCAACATATGAATTAGTTTATGATCACAGCGTAATTGTAAATGAAAATTCTAGTTATTATGACTTTGTGGAGAGTTTAGGGTTATAATTGGAAAGGGGAGGTAGCCTCCAATATATTATATCTAAATTGATCCCTTTCAACTTAAAAACTTTGGTTCTCAATCAAATTTAAAACCCACTCTTCAATAAAAGATGTTGGAAGAATAACTAAAGATTTTCCATTGAAAAAGTCCGTTGGTCTTGTAACAAAATTATTCAAACAGATGGCCGATAAAGTTGTTGTCTTATTTAGAGATGTGATCCAAGAAATTTAGAGACTGGGTTTATTCATTCTTTTATCAATTCAACTTTGATGGCCCTAGTTTGTAATGATCAACCATCCAATTATATTAAAGATTGGAGACATATTTCCTTATGTAATGTCAATTATATATTCATAACTTGCTAAGTCGTTAAAAAAAAGGATCAGTCTATTTATCTAAAGTCATTTCAATAAATCAAACCATTTTTTATATAGGCAAAAAAAACATATCATATATTGTCATGATCATTACAAAATCATGACCAACTTGCTAAGCTATTAGCAAAGATAGATTAGTCCATTTACATGTAAACTCATTTCAATGAATCAAACTGATTTTGATATAGGCAAAAACAATATTAATTATTATAATGGTAAGTAGTGAAGTTTTTCATAGTCAATGTCAAGAAGATGTAAAGTATTATGTTCCTAAATCTGGATACGTAAAAGCTTACAATTGTGTGAAGCGGGATTTTTTAATGGCTAATTGAAGTTAAAAGGCAACAACAACTAGTGCAACATTCTTTCACTGCCAAGTGTGCTCAGAACTATCAATGTGGACCATTCTGGTGAATTGTGAGGTAACACAATTTTTTGCCACATCAAGAGGCATTCACCAAGATTGTCTACTCCCTCCTTTCTTATGTATCTATTTTCTTAAGAACGTGGACTTGTGTGTATTAGGTGGTTGGTGGATGTTGGTATGCTAGGGGGAATGGAAGTAGCTTGAAAACCACTTGTACACGCTTTAGATTGCGAAGCACGAGGCTAGTATGACAGCATTTACCATTTATTGTTAGGCCTCCACTAAATTGTTGGAAGTTTAAGCTCGTTGTGCCCTTTACTCTTCCTTCCCCAACATGCAATCTAGCAGTTAATCTTGGGTGGTTTTGCTTCAAGACAGCGGTATTATCAAATAAATTGGTATACCTATAGGGTTCAGACCAATTAGGCCTCCAACATGTCTTACTTAGAGGCCTGGCCCGTCAGGCACTTGAATCTGGGAAAAGGGGTAGTTATTTTGCAGGCCACTCTCAGTCAACTACCAAATTACATTTGTTCAATCTGGCATGCTTCAACAATGATTGGGAAAAGGTTTGTGAAAAGTTCTTTCAGACTGCTTGTGGTCACCATATAGCAATAAGAAACACAAGTTCACGCCTATGCATTGGACTACCATTTCTGCTCTAATTCATCTTGGAGATGGAGATTAAATATCCAATGTTGATCTCAGATATAAAATGGGCAAAAAATTTATGGGATATGTTCAGCATGAAAGATCAACTTTTGCAACAAGTTTTTTATAAGATATAATTACAAGATCAACTTTTAACTAAGCTTAAGTTTTTGAAGTACACAAAACACAGATCCTGGTCGTGGAAGCTAATGTGGGATACCTAGCCAAGAGTGGTGACAAAGTTTTTTTCTTAATCCAGGTGCAGAAGGTGAAAGTGTCAACATTTGGAGAGACATGGAGAGGCACATTTATAGGGCACCTAGACTAAGAGCCCAAATCTCAGCAACTCTATTTCAAAGAATATGAACTTGTGAAAGTGAAAAACTTTTACAGTGAAGGTAGATAGGTTGGTTGAATCCGTGGAGTTTTTACAACTCAGAAAAAGGTGTACAATTGGAAGAAGGTTTCACAATTGAAGCTTACCTTGTGTGGCAATTAATGAGAGATGTGAGATTCCTTAGAACAATAAAAGTAGTACAACAGAGGGTCTCAGGTGGAAAGATAGATTCATTATCTTTTCAATCAAAGAATTTTCCAATATCATAATACTTGGTTCAGATAACCTTGTTTCCAAGCATGATTGACATGGATCTAGTGGAATCATGTGAGGCCCAAGGAAAATGAACTATATTGGAGACGAGTTCACAGAGCTTTTTTTTTGCCAAGGTACAAACAGTTGGAGTTTCAACGCTCAATCTAGGAGTCTGGTTTATACCCAAGATAATGATGATGTTTCCTACATCATGAGTGGAGTTGGGTTACCCATTTCGTAAGTTTAGAATATACTGTGTAATGAAATCCATTAATCTCACACCTCCTCATTGCACAGATCATTGAGGTGGCTAATTCCTTGCTTGTGGAAATTCAATCTTTCAGTGGGGAGTTCAATCAATGATTCTCACAGTTCAATGCTTCAATATTACAAAATACATATGCAGTGTTTCATCAGTGACCCTTTAGAATAGCTGTTTGTAAGTGCGGCTTTGCATGGATGACAAGCAGAGTGCACACTTCGTTTGAATCCAAAAAGAGTTGGAAGCCGTGGTCACCAACTCACTGGTTGTTAGACTAGAAACGTACCAGAGTCTTTTTGAATTTTTGAGACAACTAGGAGGCAGGTTTTTAAGTGCACTAATAAAGGTTACTTTCTTGATTGACCTGGCAAGTTGTTTCAATGGGTGCATCAACCTTTCATGGACTGGCATGAAATTGACTAACCTTGGGAGTGACAACTAGACATTGAACACTTCCTTGAAGACAATTCAGCCTCCCTCAACAACCTGTTGAACCTCTACGTTTGTCTGATGTGGCATCTCACCCACCTGTCTACCTTCAAAGTGCGAAATTTCAAGATGTCAGACCGCATTGCAGACAGGGCAGCTGCTATGAGCATGTAGACCATGATCACTGAGACCCTTAGAGGGTGGTGCATAGCCATTGGTTCTATTCCGTTCACTTGGATTGCACACTGATTTAGTCATGTTGTGTAATGGCTTGTAAAATAGTGTAATTACAATAACTATTTTGTAATCTTTTAAATTCATAGATAATATTCCAACTTCACAGGAAAAAGTAGCCATCAAGGAAATTTTGTCCTTGCAACATTCCTATCTTCCACCTTTGTCCTAGGCAAGTAACTTCGGAGAAGATTGGACAAGATTGAATTATTTAAGCTTTTCAACATACTGTTATCATGGACTACAGCTTCTTTTACAAGAATAATAAAGGAAAATCATCTTCTTTTACATAGTAAGCATCTAAGTTTCATCATAATAAAATCTTTCAACAAAAAGTTTAACATAGCAGCTTCCTTTGCTCTCCGTGCCTCTACAAGGCAAGGCTTGGAAAACTGTGTAAGAATTTTTCTTATTTGTTAGGCATTTTGATTCTTTGCATGGAATTGAACATTCTGTGTGGAAGAATGATATAATGGTTTAAGTGAAGTCCAAAAATGCATATAGTTTATTTCTCATACTTCATCCTTAGGTGAAGGCTTGGCAAACTGTCAGAATTAATTTATTTGTTAGGTATCTTTATACTTTAACATGGAATTGAGCATTCTGCTTGGAAGCATGTTATAATTATTGAAGCAAAGTCCAAAGATTCATATAGTTTATTTTTCATACTTCATCCTTATATGGGTGAAGGGTATATTGCATACGCTTGTTTGCCAAAATGGAGAGATATCATCTTTTATTGTTCCCCCAACCGACTTTGTGGGATTCTTTCTGGGAGGGTGATTTGGAAAGTGCCCCAAGTCACCAAGAACACTATGTGCAAAATTATAAGCAGCTGAACCATGATAATTGAAATGAAATGAAAAGAAATGAAATGAAAAGAAATTAATGTCCACTGATGACTAAAATAAGTCAATGGGACTGGAAAAAACAAACTGCCAAAATAGGAGATAGGGGGAGTGCAAAGGTCATCTCCCAAGAGGACAAAAGAAAACCTAGAGCTAGAAGAAGAAGAAAAACCCTACTTATTGCAGGGAGATGACCTCCCAATCCATGGTGAGAACATGGGTGCCTTATAAACATAGAGTTGCATTTGAGCCCTGAGTTTTGCCCGCTCAAAAAATAAAAATGAAAAGAAAAAAAACCAGTAATATATTTTCTAAGAGAGAAAGCGTTGGAAATAGTTACAGTATCCTACTCAAGAACAAACTAGCTAGGGTGTTTGTAGGAGCTCAAAGGTGCATGTTGTGAAAGAAACTTCTATAAAGAATGCATCTCATTGGGTTTGAAGTTGAACTGTGTCTGCAACATACACCATGAAGAGCTGAGGAATAAAGCATACAGGCATCAGATTATTCGGCAAACAAAAGCTGGTAAAGACAGTGAGGTGAATGGGAAATTGTTCACATTGCATTTTTTATAACCACAATAAGAGACAAAAAGCAGTAACTATTTATTGATCAATTATTCCTGTAAAGTTCAGTTCATGGAAAACTCCAAATTTGTTGTTTGTATTCAATCACTGACATACAATGATGGAATATTTTCCATCCGTTCTTACCCCCATTGACAGCCAAATAAATTCCTGTCATTTTGATACCTGCTCTTCCTGGGTCAATGATCTGTCAGTAGTCTAAACTACAAACAACATGATACATACAGGAGTAACATAAAACTCAACTCCAAAAAATGTCTACTAGCTGAAGTGTACTGAAATTGCAACATTATCTGAGATCCATGCTTGTGAGGAAACAGACATCTTTGCTTCTGCTAAAACTTGATAGGAGATTAGTTTAGTTATCGCTATCTGAGCTCGAGAGGCACTGAGTTTTAGCATTCAAATGCTCTATGATTAATGCTGACAGCACATCAGCCCAAGTGTCAGGTACACCAGGAAGGCACCAATGCATGCAATCTTGGCCCCATATTGCAACTGCATCCTTTTTTCCAAGCCATATAGCAGGATGAGCATCTGCTCTAAGCTCACTTAAATGGGTCAAATCCAACTGATGGATACTTGTTCTGTGCAGGGCATATTTGATAATAGAATTCACTTCTCTCGCTTCTCGATTTACTCCACCATTTTTGGGGTCAAACCATTCATCCAACTGTGCAAGAAAGAAGTGAAAATTATCAGTGGATGCTGTTGAAAAGTTTAGAACTTACCAAACTCTACACAGAAAAAAAACAGCTTCAAATATGACAATCTGTCCAACAAAACTTGTTTTCCACATGAAATATTGACAGCAAAGGCAACTGCCTGTCAGATATGAAGAAATATACTTTTTGGTGTTGACAGCTGGATTATTACATAATTACAGATTCATGGAGTTACTTTGCCAGCCAATTCTGAGAGAGAAACTATGCAGCATTTGGGCAGTGGGAAAAGATCAGCATCAATTTTCAAGGTCTAGAGAAGATGCATTAATTGGTTGTCCATACCTTCCTCTCATCAAGAAGTGTGTCAAATGTGCAGCTGCCATTTTGATTCCACTCGCCACCATAGAAATGCCTTGGGGACTGTGTTCTCCAAAGCTTTAGTCTATCCTTTGGAATTGTATTTTCAATATATGATGCCATGCTTTGTAGAACTACATGAAGCCCATCTCTTATACTTAATGTGGGAGAAATAAGCTTTCCTTCTTTGTGAAACATGAGTGGTGTCTCTTTAGGAAATTTATCTGAACTCCACCTGCAATCATAGATCAAAGAAAAATAAGGACTTGCAACCACTTAAGCATCCTAATTGTTCTTGACTTGAAAATTTATAGGCTACTTTGCTAAACAGAAGTTAATGTTGGCATAACCTTTATATGTGACAGTATAAAAGGCTGAGGGAGAGTGGCTGGGTACTATTTACGGTTGTAATTTCTCAATAAACTGGCTTACCCCATCAAATCAATTACTTGGCAATAACATATAGAGATACGAGACAAAGAACACTGGATTTGTCCATATGTATTTCTAGATTTTAGCTGTGTTAGAAATTTATCATCAAACACTAGATACCATATTATCAAAGTTTAATTGCAGAAAGTGTTTAGTGACAACAGCTGCCTTTACTGCAGGAGACTACCAAACAATTTTCTGCTCTCTTTAGGTGTGACAAATGCTAATAATCAGTAATAAAAGCATGGCAATAGTTGGTTTACATGTATGATATTATTAATTCATAACTTGTTACTGCTGTAAACCAAGAAATATGTAAGAACAAGAAAAACATACAACGGAATCAAATATCAACCAGTTAACTTTCTGTTTTTTCATTTCTTGCTCGGCAAGCTACATTGAATGTACTTGATCAAACTAATCAGGATTTCCTGGATAGAAGAACTTGAACAACATAAAACACAAGGAAATGTTTCATCTATATTTTCATATACCTTTTTTAAAAGGATGCTGCATATGGAACACCATCAAACTTGGCCAAGAACTTAATTTCCAGGGCTCTATGCCTACAGGGTTTGAATCTGGGTCATCAATATGGCAATGCCCTGTCTCAACCACTAGCCCACAGCCAAATGGACATGTTTTCATATACTTGAACAAGTATCGATGCAAAACTTGTGGAGTATTACTATTACTTGTGTATATAGCTTATTATAATATATGCTATTCTTCTTGCTACTATTCCATGTATATACGTGTGATTGTGGAATGTGTCATTCTCCAAATCTTCTCAATGCTATTCTAGATTGCTCGACTTTACAAGCAATTCCATTGCCAATCTAGGACAAGCCTGGGATATACCAATCATAAGAGATGACAACAGTTGTATATCAAAATTGAAATTTTTGGAAGATGCCAAACTTTACCGGCATACAGAAGGCATTGACTGTCCAGATAACCATGATGATGTTCATGGTGAAGAAGTGCATACTCAGGAAGCCCAACTGCAGAAGATAGGTACAATGAAAATAGTAAAGTACACATGATAGGTCGGACCCTTTAAGACCTAAGTCACCAAACACGTAGACACGGGACACGGAGGACATGAAAATACGAGTATCCGACACGGGCACGACGACCCCCGGAAACATGACACAGAGGACACGTTTATATTGTATATATATATATATATAAATTATATATATGATTTTTTTTTTAAATTACACATACAAAACTGAAAAATAGACATAAAGATTCATATTTTGTTAGAAATTAGAAGATTTACATGATACAAAATATGTAACATACTACATTGTAACATCAATGACAATCAAATGACAAACATTGAACACACAAGAAATTAGAATCATAAGCTGCAGCATTCTCAATCTCATTAAGTCATCAAAATCAAAATGTATTACAATGAAGATAGACACTGAGTTAGAGTCACTGATACTATAGGTGAGAATGCCAATGACAAATACAAAATAGCCATAGGGTAGATATTAGAACTGTAGATGGAAGAATCTCATAGCTCATGAGTCCTGACTGTCAGTAGTCCTCCATGTCATAATCATCAAGATTGGCATCACTACCACTGCTCTCTCCTCCATCCTCCTCCTCCTCCCCTATATCCAATGCAATATGTGCATTTGTTGATGTGAACTTTGGAGGATGACCCCTCAAGAGGATTGCCATCATCAAAAGCGGTCGGCTCTAGCACTAGTTCATTAAGATCCAAGATAGCTAATGCCAACTCAACACTGTTGTTCAAACCCATATCATCAGAAAACACATCCCACATCTTTGTCTTTCCCTTCAACCACTCTTCTCTCTGCTTGTATATAAGACGGAGGTTGGTGTGCACATACACCACTAAGTCACCTGAAACGACGACAAAGAGAAGAGTTCAATAGAAGTGTTTATACTTGAGTGAAGGGTACACTTTTACTGGGGTCGTGACAAAAAGAGTTCAACAACCAATGCCACCAGCACCGAGGTACATAAAGGGCTTGGTTCTCTTGATTAAATGTCAGTTCCATACCCTCATACATGATAGAATCCAGTGGAAACATTGCAATCTTGCCAATCTTGAAATCCTGAAAACTGTTAAGTCTGCTGAATTTTGAATGGCACCTAAAATTCTACTTTCTCCATATGAAGTCCAATGAGGTTGGAACCACTCTCAAACATCCTGAAGCAATTAATGGTAATGTTAAAAATTTAACATTACCATTAATTACTTTAAGAATTTAACAATTTAACATTACCATTAATTACTAGGGTGGGTGAAATGGAGGAGGTGGGGACCTCTTTAAATAGCATTAGTAAGGCAAAATAACCCTCAGTTGCACACCAAAACACCTCACAGCTACAACTTCCATGAGAGAACATGAGCCAAGTACTTCTTTGTGCAGGACACGCTGAGGGTCGGTGTCAGACACGTGTTTGAAACTTGTCCTGTGAACAAGACATGTTCCGTACACGTGTCCCCACGTATCGTGTCTGACACGTAGGATACGTGACACAAAGGGGGGTTTGGACGTATCCTGTTACTTAGTTTAAGACCTATTTGTGTATTGTCTATAACAGGAAGGGGAATTTGCATGGTAGTGGAATCAACTGGTGGAAGTACTACCTATTCCAGGAAGCTGAGAGGGATTCTCAAATCCTGTACGACATCAAAGAACATTTCTATGACAAGGAGAGCAACAGTTTCATGGCACTTGTACCTTGTATTATTTCCCGACATAATCAGTGGACAAAAGATTTGATAGACAATCAACAAGAAATAGAGTGAGAAAGATAGCTTAAGTAAATGGGGGAAAGGAAGATGAGAATGATTCTCAAACACTGTAAGACGTCAAAGAACATTTCTATGACAAGGAGAGCAAAATTTCATTGCGCTTGTTGCTTGTTCCTTGTACTTTTTGTAGATTTTTAATGACAAAAATCAGCAAACTGAAATTTATGTCAAACACTTAGCAACCTAGAGATAATTGTCTTCATAAACTTCGCAAATGTCCCAAACTCAAGTTCAGAAATACACATTGCTAAGCAAAAGCGCAACGGAAATAAACACAATGGATAGCAACCCATAAAACTCAGAAATTTAGGCAAATGCTAGGGAAAACCCCAATGTGGGAAAACCCAACGAGAGAGAGAGAGATATTATTCAGCTTCAGGAAAGTACAGTACAGCAGCAATATCACATTTCCAGCCAAGAGAAATACCTCACAACCACAAAAAACAGTCCCAAATTTTTTTTCCTTGGAAGTGCACAAGTTCGTACAGTTGTACGACCTCCTCTGTTTTTGTGCCTCGAAAACCGTGCCCACCAGAGAGTTGTACGGCTCAGCAACAACAAGAAGACCTCCAAATATTCGCCTCGATTTCCATGCCAAAGGCTGCCTCGAAAATCACACCCCTGTTCCTATTGTATGGACTATACGGATCTGTATAGTACGGCCCAGCACAGGAAAAATAGAACAACACTACACACAGAAACTCGCCTTGGGATTTGTGCCTTCCTTTTTTTTTCTTGAGAAATGTGCCATCCAAGCTACTCACTTTCCTCTCTCAAGCTTACTCAAAAAATCTCTCTCAATCACCTCCTCTCGTCTTCTCGATATGTCTTGCACACTACCTAATGCATTCTTTTATAAATCTGAAAATAACATTTTCCCTCCAAAGTGTCTTTTCACCTTCCCCAACCCTAAATTCAAAGGCCAAGATTAGATCTTGCATTTTTCAAGATCAAGGGTCATGATCCATTCCCTCCAAAATGAATCACTTAAAATATTAAAGTGATTTCACTTTATTACATTAGTGCTTTATGAAATAAAGTCAATTTAAAATTAGAAGGTACACTTTATTAAAAAAGTCACTTTAATAAAAGAACCACTTAAAACAACTTTATAAAAGCCCATTACAAAGTTAAGTGCCTGGTAGTGTAAACATAAGGTAACATCTGCATACAAGACAAAACATGCGGAGTACCTCCCGAGCTAAAAAGATAACACTCCCTCTTAGCGAGGGATGTACTTGTTGCCACCTCCATCATTTGGTCCCATCACATTGTGCTCTGTAGGAGCTCCCTCTGAACCTGGAGCCATCCTCAACATCTGCACAGAACTCGAACTAGAAGATCTTCTCCTGGCAACATCCTGGAACCCTGAGCTCACTTCATCTTGAGCATTGGTTCAATCAACCTGGTTGAGCCTCCTGCCAGTGCTCAGAAGAGACTCGCTCTCTTCTCTCGGAATGCAAGACTGAATCCTTGGCACCACCGCAGTCTCAGAAGCCTCCTCACGCTCCTCATCCAACGCTGAATCATACACTGAAGGTTGTCCTCTCAACATATACAACCTATCCACCTGGTTACCGATCAGCTGCAGCTCTACCGGGTCCACTCCCTGCATGTAGATAAAGACATGTTCCCTCTTGAACAATACGCAATATCCTACATCCTCCAAGGCTGAGACTGAGAGCAAGTTAACCCTCAACCCTGGAACAAAGAGAATTCCATTAAGCTCCAAGAGTCCCCCAAGCTCGAGTTGGAATCTAACATTCCCAACTCCACGTACAGCTCTCGCCATACCACCTTCATTTACCACCTGTCGGCCAGGACCAACCTCTGTGAAATCTAGGAATACTCGTCAGATTCCCATCATGTGGCTAGAGGCTCCACTATCCACAATCCATCTGATATCACCTCCAAATCCTCTGCTGCCGACACTGGAAACTAGGGTCACCAAAGAAAATTCCTCGTCGTACTTTGAAGCAAAGTCCTCCATGGTTGTTGTAGCGGCTGTCTCAGGCCCCTCTGGTTTCATCTTCTTCTTCCTCTCAGAACAACGAGAGGCAAGGTGCCCCAACTGGTTACACCAATAGCATCTGACTTTACTCAAGTCCCTTCTTAAACTTCCTTTCTTCTTTCTCTTTGCAGTAAGAGCAACATTCTCATCAACTCCATCTGTCTTATGTTCACTGCTCTGAGATCTTTCCCAGATCTCCTCCTGAGTGAAATCATCCCACAGTCTGCTCCAATCTGGTAGATGCTCACGTCCCACCACACACTTCACGAAGACTTCCCATTCTTTGGTGAAGCCATTTAAGGCTATCCTCACCAACTCAGAATCCGTAATGACCTCTCCAACAGCAACCAACTCATCTTTTACTTGAGCCACCCGAGTAAGATAAGAAGAGACACTCTCCTCCTTACCCATCTTAGTATCATGTAGCTTAGCCTTCAAGGCCATCTTCCGGTTCTCGTTCTTCGCCTCAAACAAGTTCTTAAGTGCATCCCACATCTCCTTGGCAGTCTTTTTCATAGCCAAGTGTGGGATAAGGTGATCCTTCACCCCATCCAGAATAATCCTCTGAGCCTTGGCTTCCTTGACCTCATGCAAGTCCAAAGCAACAGGATCTGTTGTGGGAGCTTCCACAACAGAGTTGACATAGTTATAAATTTTGTTCTCCTTGAGAACATCTGACAATCGGACCTTCCACTGCAAATAGTTGGAAATGCCATCCAACCGATCCTCATATCTAATGCTTGCAGCGATATTCCCTATCACAACTCAAGGAAAAACAATCACACCCTTTTGCCCAAAAATCACATTGTCCACTATCACTCAGAGACAAAGCTCCGATACCATGTAGATTTTTAATGACAAAAATCAGCAAACTGAAATTTATGTCAAACACTTAGCAACCTATAGAGATAATTGTCTTCATAGACTTCCAAAATGTCCCAAACTCAAGTTCAGAAATTACCATAAGCAGAAATACACATTGCTAAGCAAAAACACAGCGGAAATAAACACAATGGACAGCAACCCATAAAACTCAAAAATTTAGGCAAATGTCAGGGAAAACCCCAATGTGGGCAAACCCAACGAGAGAGAGAGAGAGATATTATTCAACTTCAGGAAAGTACAATACAACAGCAATATCACATTTCCAGCCAAGAGAAATACCTCACAGCCACAAAAAACAGTCCCAAAATTTTCTGCCTTGGAAAACGTGGCCAAGTCCGTATAGTTGTACAGCCTCCTCTATTTTTGTGCCTCGAAAATCATGCCCAACAGAGAGTTGTACGGCCTACACAGTACGGCCCAGCAACAACAAGAAGACCTGCAAATATTCGCCTTGATTTACGTGCCAAAGGTTGCCTCGAAAATCGCACCCCTTCCTGCTGTACGGACTGTACAGATCCGTACAGTACGGCCCAACACAGGAAAAATAGAACAACACTACACACAGAAACTCGCCTTGGGATTTGTGCCCTCCTTTTTTTTTCTTGGGAAATGTGCCCTCCAAGCTTCTCACTTTCCTCTCTCAAGCTTACTCAAAAAATCTCTCAATCACCTCCTCTCGTCTTCTCGATATGTCTTGCACACTACCCAATGCATTCTTTTATAAATCTGAAAATGACATTTTCCCTCCAAAGTGTCTTTTCACCTTCCCAAACCCTAAATTCAAAGGCCAAGATTAGATCTTGCCTTTTTCAAGATCAAGGGTCATGATCCATTCCCTCCAAAATGAATCACTTAAAATATTAAAGTGATTTCACTTTATTACATAAGTGCTTTGTGAAATAAAGTCACTTTAAAATTAGAAGGTACACTTTATTAAAAAAGTCACTTTAATAAAAGAACCACTTAAAACAACTTTATAAAAACCCATTACAAAGTTAAGTGCCTAGTAGTGTAAACATAAGGTAACATCCGCATACAAGACAAAACATGCGGAGTACCTCCCGAGCTAAAAAGCTAACACTCTTTCCTCACATTATGATTAGTGGACCAAAGATTTGGTAGACAATCAACAAGAAATAGAGTGAGAAAGATATCTTGAGTAAACGGAGAAAAGGAAGATAATGGAAGAATGACATGAAAAGAGGGAGATATTTCTGTGTCCAAGAGCTATCAAAGCTTACCAAGGAAAGCAAAGATTGGTAGGTTATCAACAAGAATGAGTGAGAAAGGCATCTTGAGTAAATGGACCAGAAAAGGATGGTGGGAGAATCACAAGTAAAGAGGCAGACACTTCTATCGCC
>ML818735.1:0-10817 GCA_009831015.1 Picea engelmannii | reverse complement strand
AATGTTATTAACAATAACCTAGAATGTTAGGTCATCCTGAAAAAATTAACAGCAGATGCAGGAGACAAACCCATAATAGAACCCTTTCGGGGATGTCCTTAGGATTGAAATCAAGTGTCTATTGACTCAGATATATGTTAGAGATAATGGTCATATTTAGAACTTAGACATATTAGGGCTTCGACATATAATAAAGTGATGTAATAATGTGGCATTTAAAGTAGTAATTATTGTAGTGGTTAATGAAGAGATTAGCTTATAAACTTAATTATCAGATCTTAGTTACAGCCATTGCATTAATGATATTTGGAATAACCACACAAAATAAACTATACATGAGAAACAAATTCTGGAAACAACACCACTTAGCACACAATTTATTTATCACAGGTCTATGCATACATAGATGTATTTCGCCCAAACTGATATGCAGGGACTGTACCACCTGTACGGGTCCGTACGCTCACGGGTTTCACTCAGGGCGGTCGTACAGAAAAAATGTCATTACAATATAGCTGGGTTTTACCTTAATCTTCAGCAAAAACACTGATGAACAGAACTTCTCTTCTATTTTCAAACCTAGTATGACTACCTTTCTCAGCTGGTGATCCGTACCGTCCGTACTGGATCCGTACCACTTGTACGAACTCCTTTTTCTGGGAGTTTTGTTGGCTTTACTTGCAGGTGGCCCTAGCTCGGCCTCCTTTCCACTGCTTAGCCTCCTCTTCTTGCTTTGCTAGACCCGACTTGGTCTAGTCATTGACCTTACTCGACCCTCCTTTCCTTATCTCCTTGATTCTGCTCAACCCTCTAATGTTGGTTCGACTTAACCCTATTATCAGATCTCCTTTGAGGTGCCTCTCTCTTAGTTGGCTGCCTTCACTTGAGATGTCAAATTGAATGAGGCCTTCTAGGTTATTTGTAACCCTAGCCTTTCTTCTCATGCAATCCTGGCCCTTGGATCTTCTTATCAAGATCTTGATCTAGTGGTGGGGACTTAATCAAGCATTGAGATCACTTAAGTCACATCCAACGGTTGTGACTTAATCTCATGTTGACTTGAGTGTGGTCCCACCAATATAGTGTTGTCTAGGCATAAGTTGGACCTCTTCCACAGTACTAGACACCCTTATTGTGGAAGTACTTGCCCAAGCTACATAATCTAACACTCCCTCTTAGCGAGGGAGGTACTTCCACTGGAGTTGCCTCCTCCATGATCTACATCACTGTGAGTCTCTCCCTCTGAATCTGAGAGACTGACCCTCTCGAAGTATGGATACTCGATCTGCTCTGCTTGGTCATTTTTGTTGTCATCTGTACCGGGATCATCAGAGTATCCCCACTCCTCTAGTTGAGTCCATTCCCACCACATGGGTCTGTTGAGGATAGCTTCTTGTTCCCTTAAGCATGATATAGCAGATTCACTACTTTCCTCTTTGAGATTATAGATAGGTTTCCCCCACAACTTGTATAGGCCATCTTCACTTATGACTATCATCGCAGGTGGTCCTGGTGTTTGGTTTCTAACAGATCGAATGTGTACACCACAGCCAAAGAAGCTGACACCATAGCCTTGATGTTCTAAGGCCGGGATTGAGAGCACACTAACTCTCATGCTTGGTACATAAAGTACCCCTGGCACCCTAAGAATCCTACCTGATTCTATCTGTAATGATATTGTCCCTTTTCCTTGGATTGCCACCATGCTAGAATGCACACCACACTTCACAAAGCCTGAATCTTGGGTTGTGATCTCCTGAAGTGCAAGTCTTTCACATGTCATATGACTTGTGGCACCATTGTCTATGTACCATCCTGTCCTAGTCTTGTCCTCTACATCCAACAACAGAGTGTATTCATCTCGGAACATTCTAGAGAACTCACGAGATGTGGCAGTCAATTGTTGCTCTTCTTCCTCATCTTTGTATTTGATTTCTGCTAAGGATGCTACCTCCTTCCGTTTTCCTTTTGTACCATAGCCCTTTTGGCTTGAGAGCACTGGCTTGAAAAATGTCCAAATTCTCCACACACATAGCATTGGACATGTGACAGGTCTTTCTTAGGTATCTCATTTGTGGATCCTCCTCTAGAGGTTGTTCCTCTTCTACTTCTGCCTCCCCTCTTGGAGGTGAGAGCAAGATTCTCCTCCTCTTCCTCCTCATTCACATTTCTGCCTCTCCTGATCTCTTCTTGGCTGCAGTCATTCCATAATATTTCCCAATCTGGTAGATTCTCTCTGGCTACTACCCCTACAATGAAGGAATCCCACTCCTTTGGGAAGCCCCTTAAGGCTGAACGAACTATCTCAACTGGGGAAAGTTTTACCCCTAGTGCAAGGAGTTCATCTAGTAGTTGTTTCACTTTGGTGAGGTGGACTGTAACACCTTCCCCTTTAGACATCTTTGTGTGTTGAAGTCTCTCTTTGAGAGCCATAATTCTGCTCTCATGCTTGCCTTCAAACAACCCCTTCAAATGTGACCACATTTCATGAGTTGTTTGCTTCTCACCAATGTTTGGTACCAGATGATCCTTTACTCCATCTAGAAGGATCCTCTGAGCTCTAATTTCTAGAACATAATGTAATTCTTTGTCCTTAGCATCGGTGGGGATTGTGACTTTCTTCTCAACAATACCCCATACTTTGCTCTCTTGAAAGGCATTCTTCATTCTGTACTTCCATTGCACGTAGTTAGAGGCACCATCAAGTCTATCCTCATATCTGAGGTTTGTAGCCATCTTGCTACTTAGTTTCAGCCTCTTCTGAAAACCTTTCTCAGTACTTTCAATGGGCGGACTTGTACCAACTCTAACTTGCTCCCTCTTTCTCTGAGCAGATCGACCTTGCTCCATCCTCTTCTCCTGCTTCAGCTTAGAAGGTACGGCCTCCCCTTTTAATCTTCTACTTTCCTTGTCTCTGATAGTACAAAGCTTCTACACCTCTTTTGGGGCTGTCAGAAATTTGCTCTGATACCATGAAGAGATTAGCTTATAAACTTAATTATCAGATCTTAGTTACAACCACTGCATTAATGATATTTGGAACAGCCACACAAAATAAACTATACATGAGAAACAAATTATGGAAACAACACCACTTAACACACAATTTATTTATACAGGTCTGTGCACACATAGATGTACTTTTCCCAAACTAATATGCAGGGACTGTACCACCTGTATGGGTCCATACACTCATGGGTTTCACTCAGGGCGGTTGTACAGCAAAAACGCGATTACAATATAGCTGAGTTTTACCTTAATCTTCAGCAAAAACAATGATGAACAAAACTTCTCTTCTATTTTCAGACCTGGTATGACTTCCTTTCTCAGCTGGTGATCCGTACGGTCCGTACTGGATCTGTACCACTTGTACAGACTCCTTTTTCTGGGATTTTTGTTGGCTTTACTTGCAGGTGGCTCTAGCTCGGCCTCCTTTCCATTGCTTAGCTTCCTCTTCTTGCTTTGCTAGACCTAACTTGGTCTAGTCATTAACCCTACTCAGCCCTCCTTTCCTTATCTCCTTGATTTTGCTCGACCCTCTAATGTTGGTTCGACTTAACCCTATTATCATATCTCCTTAGAGGCATCTCTCTCTCTTAGTCGGTTGCCTTCACTTGAGATGTCATATTGAATGAAGCCTTCTAGGTTA
This sequence comes from Picea engelmannii, assembly GCA_009831015.1. Classification (NCBI taxonomy): domain Eukaryota; kingdom Viridiplantae; phylum Streptophyta; class Pinopsida; order Pinales; family Pinaceae; genus Picea; species Picea engelmannii. Next base: position 7,168 of record ML818735.1, on the reverse strand, counting down.
TTTGTAACCCTAGCGTTTCCTCTCATGCAATCCTAGCCCTTGGATCTTCTTATCAAGATCTTGATCTAGTGGTGGGGACTTAATCAAGCATTAAGATCACTTAAGTCACAGCCAACGGCTGTGACTTAATCTCATGTTGACTTGAGTGGTCCCCGCCAATATAGTGTTGTCTAGGCATAAGTTGGGCCTCTTCCACACTACTAGACACCCCTAGTGTGGAAATACCTGCCCAAGCTACATAATCTAACAGTTAATAGTTAAGTATTTGGGAATTATGTAACATACTCCTCTTCTCCTTACTATGTAATGAGACATTGCAACATTTAATGACATATGAATGAATCCACGCTTTCCCATTCTAATGTGTATTCTTGTTCATGCTTGTGTGTGTAAAACCAACATGGTATCAAAGCCATAGTAAGGAGAAGCTTACGAAGTGAGTGAAGGATCTGAGAAACTACTGTGATCAAAGAAGGCATTGGGGGACTGCTCACACACAAGCGGTCAGAAGATAAATATGGCAAGTCAAATCCAAGTCGATGACTTGATGAGAGTCAGATGTGTTGAGTGAGAGGCCCAATCTGTATACGTTTTGGACATAAGTCTGTAGAGAGTCGAGACCATCTGACAGGGTCGCAATTAGAAAAGAGAAGTAACAGAGTTTGGAAGTGTAGCTGCTGGAGGAGAAACTGATTTCAATCAGAGTGAGCCAACAACTGCACCCACAAAGTCTTCTGGTTAGATATTGGATAATGTTGAAAGTAAAGGATTTCACGAAGAAGTGTGGAAGCATGGGTCCTTGAATCAGTGAATAAGAGTCATTGTGGAGTAGAGCTGCCACAAGGGTCGCCAGACACGTCAGGTATTTTTTCTTTTGTGAAGCCATCTTAAAGCCAAAAGTTGACAAAACATTGGGATCATTATGGGTCAGCAAAGGAAATTTTTTTTTATAAAAAAATGGTGTTTAGATCGGATAGAAGAGTGGGCCTGCAGTGTAACCCATCATGGGATTTGACAGTGGACAAGCCAAGTCCATCAAGTCGCTGTCAACTGGTAAACTTGAGGAATCGAGCCACCAAATGGAAAGAAGTCGCCCCCAGGTCCATGAGGAGGAGTGAGAAAGGTGATATATGATGAAGAGAGCCACAACTCAAGAATAAAGGAGGAGCCACCATAATAAGAATCAAGTTGAGGCTACTACCATAAGAGGAATTGAAGTATAGTTTGACAAAAGTCGTATGATGACAGCCAAACAGTGGTGGAGATTACAAATTACCACCTGTACCTGTTAGCACGTGGAGCAGAGAAGAGAATCAGGTCAATTTGAAGAAGAATTGAGACAATGTGTGCTTAGAGAATTAAGACAAGTTTTATAATTGTTGAGCCTATAGTAAGCCTGTATTGACATTAATTCTGAAGAAAATGATTTTGAAGAGGGTTTATGCATTTGTATTCATAAATTAAAAACTATTTGGAGTGATATCAAGAAGAGTTGTCTTTTATTTTTTGGGCATAGAACAGAAATATTTTCTGAAATTTAAGTAGCTAGTGGTTGTGTGCCAATAGAAATTGTTTTATTTTGAAGTTTGGACCTTGTTGTTATTAAAATTAGGACATTGTTTGGTTGTCAATTGTTGAGTCGGAAGAGTGAATTCATAATTGTTTGGCGTATTTAAAAGTCTTGAAAATGGTGATTTGATCCATATAATGTTGTTTAGAAATTAAAAAATAATAATGATCAGAATTTTACATCATAGAAACAGAGGATGCTTTCCATGTTTGAATACAGATGTTTGGACAAACTTGTATTGGAAAAATAAGTGCAGAGTGAGACCAATGGGGATGCCCAAGTGACATATGATGCGAAGAAACGAAAGGTTGTGTTGTTGATCAATATCTCGGTAATGAATGAAATGCTTCCCAAAGTTCAAGATGGTAATGATGCATTTGACATGTGGAGAAATCTATGAAAGATGCAAGAAACCTTAAACAAAGGTAGAGCATTCTTCCTTAAAAATATGTTATACACAATTAAAATGGAGTCGTCTAACTCTTTGCAGAATCACTTGCTAAAAATCAAGGATATTAGAGATCAAATGAAATCAATTGAAAGGACAATGGAAGAAGAAGATATAGGGGTTATAACTCTGAAAAGTTTGCCTTCTTCCTATGCAAATTTTATTCCCTCTCCCTAATTTCTCTCATTTCCTCCTTTCTCTCCATTCGTCCCACCAATCAAGGGGCCTAAATTTCCTCAACCACTTCCACAAATCTCTCCCTAATTTCCCTCTCCATATGTTCTCTCCCTAATTTTCCAATCCCTATTTTCTCTCCCTAATTTCCGTCTCCCTAACTTCTCTCCCATTTCCCCCTCTTGACTCATTTGTCTATATAATCAAGTGTATTTCATTGTAAAGGGTTGGACATTCTACTTCAACAGCTCAAGACTTCAGCGTTCTGTCATTCTCTCTCTCTTTCTAGCTTCTGCCTTTTTGTATGCAGGGATCTCTACTACACCATTTTTGTACTTGTTTCTTGGCACAAACAACCTCCTACATTTGCAGAAATAAAAGCCTGATGTGCTTGTACCGGGCCTTCTAGTTTTGCGTGTCTTAGCTTGTGAACTGCATCATTTTCAGGAGTTACCAGCATATCATTTGGGCATATACTTGCTGTTTGGTATCGTTTTCTTCATGTTTCTTTGCTGTTTTCTGAGTAAAAGTTGTATAAATTCCACCAAAAATATTTTAAAAAAACAAATCTTTGAAACTTGGCTGCCTAAAAACAGCCATAACCTTCTTTATTTGCTGCTGTTACATTTGTATTTGCTGCTGTTATAGTGTGTTATTTTGCAGATTTACAGGTGTTGGACAGTGAACAAAAAGGCTAGGGACACCCCCTGTGATTGGCATGCACCAGCCCAAACGGAAAGGATTCTGCTAGTGACGCAAAAGGGGCAGAAATTCCTATAATTAACCATTTTCTGTGCAGATTTAAAGTTGTTTTAAGATCTGTCCTAGAGTGCTAACAGCCAACTTTGAGTCATTTTTTAGATCTATATTAAGTGCAGAAAATTGCGTTAACAGACCTCCAACTATTGTTGTTGCCATGGTTGTTTAAACCTGCTACTCACTTTGATGAACAAGACGGCTAGGGCTGGAACCCTAGCCGAGGGTGGGAGCTGCTTCTCAAAGCCTCGTGTCCATATTCATTTTTTTACTAGTAACTCTATTCATTACGATTATGCAAACATAATGATAATATTGAAATGTTAAATACTTGATTGTTTAATTTCAAATTTTGTGTATGCTTTTATATCCAGATCCAATATTAGATATTGTGGTTCATGTGACACATTTAAATTTGGATGTCATAGTATTCAGCATTTAGTTTGTTTTTAAACCTTTACCTAAATTTTGAAATCTTGATTTCAACACCAACTATTTATATGCACACCATTGTATCTCGCAACCTTCAATAGGGAGAATAAACATTCAATTGTTGAATGTCAAAAGCAAATTCAAGCTATGGACCCAAAGAGTTTGAAGTTCCAAGGACGAATTCCAACACCACTATGAAAGGGAAAGAAAACAACACTTATGGCAGCAAAGGAGAAATCACCTAGTATGTGTCAAAGCTCCAAAAACATTGTAACGGGTAAACGCAAAATGGCAAATGGTGGTTCCAAATGCCTTTGGCTTTGAGCTTTTAAATTCTCTGATGGAGCTAAAGCGATTATAATGCTCACTAAATTTGTTGTAGCCCTCAAAGGCCCTTTACCACTCATTTTGATGTATTTCACATTTCACCTTTTCAAATAACTTTCTTTGGTTCTTTCTTTCTCAAAACTTCAAGCCAAAAAGGGAGATACCGTGAACATTGAGTTTCCAAATGTTATGATTTGGAAGCTGGATGTAAGAAGCTTCCCAGACCATGTTGTAAAGGCCGCACGATATACAAAATAAAATGCAGGCAATGACCTAACGAATAATTCCTAGATGCATCTTGGATTCTATATGTATTCATGCAGCTCTTTAACATAAAGAACCCTGCCACACAAATGCAATGCCGAGGTTAGGCTCTGAGTTCCATGTGAAAGAGGTGCTTGGCCTAAGTGACAAAAGCTAGACACTGATAAATCCAATTCACTTCAGCAAATTTTAAAATGGTTGTAAGTACCTTTATTACGAATATAATAAAAGTTCTATCTATAGACATGGGATTATCTGACTTTCCCAAAGCAATATAGAATGACCACTCAGTTTTAAGAATATAAAAAACTCTTGAATTTCTCATTGGTTGAACTATAAATGTAAATCTCATAAGAATTACCTTAGCTTGAAGTTTATAAAAAGATCAATGAAGGAATTCACACCTTCATTGATTTGGAAGCTGGATGTAAGAAGCTTCCCAGGCCATGTTGTAAAGGCCACATGATATACAAAATAAAATGCAGGCAATGACCTAACAAATAATTCCTAGATGCATCTTGGATTCTATATGTATTCATGCAGCTCTTTAACATAAAGAACCCAACCAAATCATAACAGTTTCCAAATGTTATGATTTGGAAGCTGGATGTAAGAAGCTTCTCAGACCATGTTGTAAAGGCCGCATGATATACAAAATAAAATGCAGGCAATGACCTAACAAATAATTCCTAGATGCATCTTGGATTCTATATGTATTCATGCAGGTTGTTATAGCACAGATTGTAGTTTGGGCAAAGCCCAACCCAAACCACAAAGGTGTGACAACTATGGGAGTATTTACCCACTATCACCTTAGATAAACACTCCCCTCACTTTAGTGATGATAGAATCACCACAAGGGGGAAATCCCGGGTGACCCTAGGGAGATTGCGAGGGAAAGTGAGAAGAGATGAAGGATGCCCTTATAGGTCAAGGTCAAGAGTGGAAATGAAGCTTAAGAATGAGTCTCATGAGAAGGTAATTGGTTGCCAAGGTAATGTACCTGCAAAACAATGTTAGCCCTGCCTGGAACAAGACAATATATAGTGAATGAAGCATCAAAACCAAAGGGGATTCAGCAAGAAACCTTGCTGTCCCAAATTGCAGCAGTATGGAAGTATATATATCAGCAATAAATGAGTATAAGAGCTGCAAAATATAGCATCAAAATCAAGTGCAAGATGTTGGAAACAAAGCTAACAATAAGTAGATAAATTTCCAATGATTAAAGCAAGAGTTTGATAGCAATTAAAGGGCTGTTAGTTAGTGTTATCAGCAAGATTTGTAACTGCCTTATGGCTGTAGCAAACTAGCAGCAAGTTCTAGACACTAAAATCAACCAAGAGAGTATGTAATTCTCAAAACCATGATGATAAAATGAGAGTGAGATGATCTTTATTTATACAAGGTCATCTAACCCTAATTTGTCCACTTTAATTTGTCAACCAGAAAACATAAGAGGGCCAACCCTCTAATTTGTCTTCACAATTTACAAATATGAAATAACATTAAATTAAAATCCCCCTAAGGGGTGGCGTCACGCCCTAAAGGGTGACGTTAGGCCTCCAAGAGAGACGTTGAGCCTCTAGGTGAAAGACGTTGGGCCTCCAAAGGCCATGTGTCACCTCGTCATGTGCTAGAGTGACTGGCAATACATCTCTCTCCATCAAATCACATCACATCACCACCATCATCATCAAAACCCCATCAACAAAGGTGACGTCAAGGGCTAGGGTATGACATACTAGGCCTCTCAAGGCCAACGTTTAGGTGCAAGGGACCTCAATGCGACCATCTCATGTTGTCCAAGTGCCTCCAAAGGCAATGTTCATCTTCCCAAGTGTGCAATGAGTGGGGGCGCATCATCCAACCTGTGGGCTTCAAGCCCCTATGAAGGTCCAAGTAACCTAGTTCTTCCATGGAAAAGCTTTCACCTGGCAAGGTCCTGCAAAAACAAACAAGTACGCCCTCCAAGGGTCCACAAGTCACATGTATCATGCCAAGTAAGGCATATCTGTAAGTTTTAAACCTATGAAGTAAAACAATGCATATAGATTCTTAAGCAAAATAGAATTTAATCAATGGCTCATACACAAATTACACAGAGATTTTATACCGGAAACCCTCAACCGGGAAAACCTTTCTTATATTCATTATATCGAATTTCACCATTCACCATACAATATATATTCAATGTTTTTAGGTATTCCGTAGATACCAAAACCCTAATCCCTTAATCCGGGATTAATTTACAAAACCACTAAAAATAGCAAAAACCGCCCAAAAAAAAAATTTGGGGCGTTGCCCCAGGCTACCGCCCGTTGCCGAACGTTGCGCGTAACCAGAGGGGGCATACCTGCCCCCCCTAGGAAAGCGCCCGGCGCACACGACACAAAGAGCACTACTAGAGGGATCGTCAGACACAGTTGTCATATCTGACCCGCCCACACACACACATGCAAAAAATATAACACATACCCAACATTCTCCCACTTGTTGTTTTCTTTGCATCCAAGGGTCCAGGGGATTATATAGTCAACAATCCAGGGCAGCAATGCCCATTGTTACTCTACACCAGGAGAACTTTTATGTGCTTACAGAGTTTGTCAATGAATCTGCAACATTCTTCAAAGTGTCAACCTTTTCCAGCAACACCTTCTTTTCCTCAACCATGTCTCTCACAAAGTGATACTGAACATCAATATGCTTTGTCTTCGAATGATAAGATGGGTTCTTTGCCAGGAAGATTGCACTTTGACTGTCGCAATCTAATCTCACTGCTTGTTGTACCAACCCAATACCTGAACACAATCTTTGTAACCATATTGCTTCCTTGCTTGCATGAGTGGCTACCATGTACTCAGCTTCTGTAGTTGAAAGTGCCACTACAGCCTGTCTTTTGCTCATCCAACTGATTGCTCCTCCAAATAGGTTAAACACATACCCACGTGTAGATCTTCTGCGATCCATATCTCCAACCCAGTCTACATCAACAAAGCCATGTATGTCCACCACTCTGTCCAATCCTGGTCTTCCTTGGTAGCACAATCCATAACTGGTAGTGCCACGAAAATACCTGAAGACCCTCTTTACTGTTGTCCAATGCTCATTCCCTGGTTTTGACATATACCTGCTCAAAACTCCCACTGCATGTGCAATGTCCGGTCTAGTACAGACCATTGCATACATCAAACTGC
>ML818734.1:89444-111848 GCA_009831015.1 Picea engelmannii | reverse complement strand
CTCACATGAAAGAAGGGATCTATTAGGCCAGTTTGGACAAGTATTCAAAGTGTTTTGCATTTGACTAACGTACCATCATATCAAAATGGGAGAAGGAATCATTTTGTAAGATAGGTTAATGATGGAGGAAATGTGGTCAATGCTCACACAAACAATGTAGACATGTTCATGAAATGAGTATTGTTAGAGAAGTTGTGGTGGTGTTTAGATTCTTTTGGCTTGCATAAAAGGTGACGAATGAACCCAAGGAAGGTAATCAGGTAAATTATCTTCTAGGTGGATATTTTTGAATGGGTGACAATCGTCGATAGATTTATGTAGGATTTTATACAGATCACAATTAATTAACCCAATAATTGGATCTGACGGTTAGAGAATGGATTCAACCGATGGAAGCATTGTTATAAAACTTAATTAGTAGAGGAAAAAATATGTCAGAGGCAGTAAGCTTGTTGTTGAGTTTATGTAATATCCTAATTTGATCAATAATATTACCAGTTTCCATTGTCTTATAGATTTTTCCCTGCTAAGGGTTTTACCATGTAAAGTTGGTTTCTCTCGTGTGGTTGTTGTCTTACCATTATCTCTTTGTTTTTCATTGTAAATTCTCTTGTTTTCTCTTCCCTTGCACAACAAGTGGTATGAGAGAAGATAGTTTAGTTGATAAGAATCCATTTGTAAAGAAGGACATATTTTGGTTGCTAGTTATTCACACGCTGAGAAGAGACGAGACCATTTGTAGTGAGATTGTGTGCAAATAAGGAATTAGTCTAGTTGATTCACATGTAAAGAAGAGAAACAAAGACTATCCACGCACATATTGGAGTCGTCATTTTTTTTTTTCGTAGAAACCCTTGCCGACAACTAGTAAGATCGTTTTTTACATAGAAAGGCTTGCTGACGAGTAGCAAGACTCTCCACACGTAGTTTTGGAGTCATGAGAAAAAATTACAAATATGCATCAAGAAATGTAGAAGAGGATGAGTTGCACAAAGGTATTTCGTTGGTGGAAGGATCATACTAGTTTCTTTGATGGAAGGGTTGGTTGCAACAAACCCTTGACTGATTTTTTTCTTAGAAGGGTGAGTGCAAACTCTTGGATACCATAGAGACTATATGAAAATCCCCTTTTGAGACCTTACATGGTGAAGTTACGTATATCCAAAAACTGTTTGATTTAAAAAAAATCCACCCATTTTTTCTTGGATTGTGAAGAAATATATTTTGAAAGAGTTATATATTTCTTTAAAGAAAAAGTTGAAGTTTAAGAGAATGGGGTAAAAACATTTTTTCTGAGGAGATGAATAAATAATTTAAAAAAAATTAAGGGAGGGGTCATTTTTTATATATATTTACCCATGAATTGTAAAACATTTTAGTAGTCAAAGAATTTAATTGACTTGTGCGGAAAATTTTGGTGTTGGATCTACCCCCATACTACAAATGGGGGTAATCCGGGTAACATTAAATTTTATTTCAAGTGTGTTAAAAGTCGAGAGTCAGGACAAGATTGTAAATAAATGAAAATATAAAAGAGGTCGTTGTAGATCAGTCATGGACCGTTGGGCTCTAGATTCGTAAGTATCATGCTTAATGAAGGCATTTAAACTACCTATCAGACAAAGGATTTATGTGGTGATTAGGAAAAGGAAAACATAATGAGTCTGAGTGATAAAAGATGAAACATGGGCAAGATGACAACAAATCCTCCATCGCCTCAGGAATCCATAGATCAAATATGCTACATCCATACAAGAAGAAAAACAACAAGTGTCTGAGTGATAAATGATGAAAAATGGGAAAGATGACAACATATCCTCTATGGCCTTAGGAATCCATAGATCAAAGATGCTATATCCAGACAAGAATAAAAACAAAAAGTGTCTGAGTGATAAATGATGAAACATGGGAAAGATGACAACATATCCTCTACCACCTTAGGAATCCATAAATCAAAGATGCTACATCCAGACAAGAAGAAAAACAACAAGTGTCTGAGTGATAAACGATGAAACATGGGCAAGATGACAACAGATCCTCTACTGCCTCAAGAATCCATTTATCAAAGATGCTACATATAGAAAAGAAAAATAGAACAACATGTACACTAAGAAGATAGTTTGATAAAATAACTCAAAGGAATCTTCAATAACATAATATTTTAGAATCCATGCCCCTCAGGCTTACAAACTAAAAAATATAGTTCCGATCTCCTAAATATCTCTCGACTCTTCTGCCTTTGAACCCACCTTTGCTTCGTTTTGATCTCCTTCTTTTATACTCAGAACTATGGTCAACAACAATGAATCCTAGTTGGCCCTCCTATCATAGGGCTCTTCACATGGGTCTTTCTTCTGTCAGAAAGAAAGTTGGATCGGCATGGGTCTGCTGGAGAAAATTCCCTCTGTGGTACCTTGGGATGACAGTCTTGTATCTACGGCTAGACCCTACATGATTTCTATTTATAGGGTGAGTCAAGGTTTCAACCACCACTCCCTTGTTTCATTAATTGATCTTTTCTCGATATCAGGACGAGGATTTGATGCCTAGAACGTCTCCATGTGTTGCTCATGAATTGGGTGTTGAATAATAATGTGATTTTGGGATCAGAAAAGTCAATCCTTATTCATTGGATGAATCCTCCTCAGGATTGGGACACAGCCTAGTGACTAGGGGGTGACCACGTGTTGTCCTTGGATACAAAACTGAATGAACATGTGATTTTGGGGTCGTCAAAAGAGGTTTGGACCCACACCGCTTTTGGGCCTGAAATGCACCATCTTCCACCATGTAGCCTCCCCACAATACCATGGTTTGTATTTCAACCCACTTTTGGATTTTAACACCCGTGCAACTTGCGACGCCGAAATGACTAGTGGTCGTTGATCTAGCCATGATCTATGATCTGGGCATGCCTTCTATTTTAACGCCCCCACTAAAATTTATTCACCCACCAACTACGGAATTCATCCAACCTCCCTAAGAGATGGCACTAAACTGAACTGCACAGGGGATCACTACTGCCGCAGACTACACCCGCCTATTTCCTATGCTCATGGATGTCACCTACGACCCTGGACAATTTCATGTGATAATATTGTCTCCACATGGGATGGCATGCTCCCTGTGAGCTACCAAGAATGAGCAGTTCTAGTGTCTTAGATTTTGGGTTGTGGAGTCGAGCTCAAATGCATTTTCTGGAGATGGCGGGTTGACATGTACACTACTTAACTTAAATATAAAATAAACACACATGCTCCAAAAGGATCTTATTTATGTACAATCCTAAACTAACCAATTTTTACAATGTGCTAGGTGAAAACAAACTTCCACCAGATCCATTCAAGTAACTTCCTAACTAAAAACTTATTTACTCTATCACTCATTAGCAAGGGATAATAAAAATGTGAAAACAAATTAATTACATTCTTTAGATTTCCTCCTAATGATGAAGGTAAGGTAAATCTTGGAGGCATCAATACATTGAGGAAATGCATCTCAATGTATTCCCCTACAGGGTCATAAAATAGGTGATAAAACCTACTAGGTTGGTAACATAAAGCCTTCTCTTCTTTACAACTGCTCACATATGGTTGAATGTTTGTGGCAAGCACATGTGAGTGAAATTATGATGTAGGTTGTTGATGCACTTCTCTTTTTCCTTCTCTAATAACATTTGTTAGCTGATGGCAATAAATCTCCTCATGTATATCAATGGATGGATGTTTCTCCTTAACATGTTTCTCTTGGTAGAATCTTTCATTTTCATCAGAAGGTTGGTTGCTAATGATTTTTTCTTCTAAGAAAAAAATCACCTCAACATATTCATCATTGTCTCCATAATGATCAAATAAAGGAGGATTCTCAAATGACATACCAAGAGGTATCTTCTTCCCAACATGAGAAAAATGTTCTTCATTTTTAAACACAGGTTGCCTTTCAAGATTTAATCCAGGAAAAAATATCTTATCATCACCATATGAGTCAAAAATTGGTTGCTCACATCTAGGTTTTTTAGAGACAAGGTTACAAAGAGTATCAGCTTCTAGAATAGACTCAATTTATGCACTTTCCTTATTGAGACATCAAACAAAGTTTTCATCTGATGCAGATGAACAAGGAAGAGAAAGAGTTGATTCCTCATCCAAGGCATCTCCTTCATAATCACAACCTTAATAAGAATCAATTATCTCATGAACACATTCTTTATGCTCCTCACAACAACTATGACAAATTAACTCAGAGGAATAAGAATTTTGACAATGAATATTGAAAGCTACATGAAACTCTTTGAGTGAAGAAACACTAGAAATCTCAATAGAGTGATACCAAATACGAGCTTCTCCTTGAACAGAGTACATAAACATCTTCATACATATGTTTGCATGTTGGATGTCAAACTGTTGCATCAAAGCATGAAACCCTAGAACATGTTTAGGAGGGTTGTCATTCTTTCCTTCATATAATCTTGGCAGCAGATCTTTCCATTCATCAATTTCAAGAACAATATGTGGATAACCAACTAGAGCTGAGAAATTTAGTGGGGAAAACCTCCTAGCCAGGATAGCCTCCGTGGCCATTTGATTTGTCTCCTTTCAGTGGAGTCACCAATAGATTCTGAATAATGGAGTCACCATGGTGAAAGATAAGCAGTCAGAGCAATGTGTCCAACTTCAGTTCGCCATCTAAAATTGGATCTCCTCGTTTTCATTCTCCCAGGAAATATATCTTCACTTCCATCCTCGACTGTGGCACCATTAATGTATCGATCGAAGAGTAACCCCCATAATGAAAATGGGGGTAAGCCTGGTAACATTTAATTTTGTTTCAAGTGGGTTAAAAGTAGGGAGTCACGACAAGACTGTAAGGAAAGGAAAAGACAACAAAGGTCGTTGCATATCAATCCTGGACCATTGGGCTATGGAGTCATAAGTATCATGCTTAATCAAAGAATTTAAATTTCCTATCAGAAAAAGGATTTATGTGGTGATGAGGAGAAGGAAAACATAACGTGTCTGAGTAATAAAAGATGAAACATGGGAAAGATGACAACATATCCTCTACCACCTCAAGAAACCATAGATCAAAGATGCTACATCTAGATAAGATGAAAAACAACAAGTTTATGAGTGATAAACAATAAAAAATGGGCAAAATGAAAACTGGTCCTCTACCACCTTAGGAATACATAGATAAAATATGCTACCTCTAGACAAGAAGAAAAACAACAAGTGTCTGACTGATAAACGATGAAACATGGGAAAGATGAAAACATATCCTCTACCACCTCAAGAATCCATAGATCAAATATGTTACATCTAGATAAGAAGAAAAACAACAAGCATTTGAGTGATAAATGATGAAACATGGGAAATATGACAGCAGAGCCTCTATTGCCTCAAGAATCCATTGATCAAAGATGCTACATCCAGACAAGAAAAATAGAATAACATGTAAACTAAGAAGACATTCTGATAAAACAACTCAAAGGAATCTTTAATAACATAATATTTTACAATCCATGCCCCTCAGGCTTACAAACTAAAAAATATAGTGCCCTTCTCCTAAATCTCTCTCGGTTCTTTCACCTCTGAACCCCCCTTTTCTTCGTTTTTATCTCCTACTTTTATACTCAGAACGATGGTCAACAACCAGGAATCCTAGATGGCCCTCCTATCATAGGGCTCTTCACGTGAATCTTTCTTCTGTCATAAGGAAAGTGAGATCAACATGGGTCTGCTGGAGCAACTTCCCTCTATGGTACGTCGGGCTAACAATCTTGTATCTATGACCAGACCCTCCAAGATTTCTATTTATGGGGTGAGTCTAGGTTTCAACCACCACTCCCTCATTTAATTTACTGATCTTTTCTCAATATCAGGATGAGGATTTGACTCCAAGAAGGCCGCCAAATGATGCTCATGGATTGGGAACTGAATAACCATGTGATTTTGGGACCATCAAAGTTAATCCTTGTTCATTGGATGAATCCTCCTTAGGATCGGGATGTGTCCTTGTGACTAGGGGGAGGCCATGTGTTGTCCTTGGATACGATACTGAACAAGCATGTGATTCTGGGGCCATCATAAGAGGTTTGGAACCACACCGCTTTTGGGCCCGAAATGCACCATCTTTCACCACGTAGCCTCCTCGCAATATAATGGTTTTTATTTCGGCCCAGTTTTGGATTTTAACATCCGTGTAGCTTGTGGCACCAAAATGACTGGTGGACATTGATCTGGTTGCGATCTATGATCTAGGCATGCCTTCTATTTTAGTGACCCCACTAAAATTTGTCCACCCACCAACTATGGAATTTCGCCAACCTTGCTCAGGAATGGAGATAAACTGAACTACACATGGGATCTTCATTGCCGTAGACTACACCCGCCCGCTTCCTGTGCTCATGGATGTCACATGAAACCTTGAAAAACTTCATGCGATAACAAGATCCAATGGAAAAAGTCTTGAATACTAGATTCAAGGTGGATAAATTTAATAGGAAACATAATTTTGATTTTTGGAAGCTCAAGATGCGAAATGTTTTGGAGCAACAAGATTTACATAAGGTAACAAAGAGGCCAACAATTATGGAAAACAAGGACTAGGAAAATATTGATGCGAGATATCTCAATACCATTGGAATGTGTCTAGAAGATGAATTTCTATTAAATATCGTTGAAGAGGAGACACAAGTAGGTTTATGGAGAAGAATATGTTGGGTTTCTATATCCTTCGCAGTGAAGGTCTAGTCAAGGTGCACCGACTGGAATTCAAAGTCGAAGGTCGAAGTGTTTGATTGGGAAAAGTTGAAATCGAAGTAATTGAAAACAATTTGAGGATTTAAACTGACAAGAGGTCAATAGGTGGTCCTATGGAAACCAACTGAAAACTAAATGAAGTTTGATTGGTAGTCAATTGGTAATCCAACTGGAAGTCGACTATAACATAATCCTGAGATTCTTGGGATTTGTATCCAATAATCTGCATGGATATGTATCTGTTTTTTGGGTGCCTTTATTTAGGGTTTTTCCTACTATAAATCTATAAATAATGCATGTGGCAATATTGTATATGTTTTTTGATGTTTTAATAACATTCATTCTAATATTTAGAAATAGGTTGTTGGTCATGTAGATGTAAGATGACTTTTCTATAGGGTTCTTCTTGTGTAAAGAAAGAGGGTATGATATTGATTATGTCTTAGGTGTTTACCAAGGTTTGGAATGTAACATTTTATTTTAAATGGATAATACTACAAGAGAGCCAGATGATCAAGGAATTGTGGTTTTCCGAATTTGGTTTTCCAAGGTAAAATCTATGTGTACTATGTGTGTTTTTTTTCTATTTGGTTTCTAGCTTAAATATGTCTTCCTCTCTTATCTTAGGTTTAGTGTTGAAGTATAATTTTGTGACATGTGGTATCATATCTTGGTTTAACAACCTTGGATCTCAGCTCAACCCTAGGTCTAGTAAGATTCGTAAGTGAGATATTGTTGACGGGCAAAATTGACCGCTCGTCAACTGGAGGAGTGAATCTAGCCCGGGGTTGTCTACTTAACCCAATACATTTGGAATGATCCACTCCGATGGGCTTAGCAGCTCCGTTAGACGATCTAAGTCCTATGAAAGTAAAAAAAACAAAACTAAAGAAACTAACTTAATGAAAAACAGTTGCTGGAAACTATATACAAATCTAAAATATATTCACAGTTTGTTAACTAATATTTATAAAATAGTAGTTCTATTTATTATATGTACAGTGTATCGATATGATTATATCTCTAGTATATGTCTAATATTTACAAAATGCAATTTTTGATCGAAATCTGCGAAAACCATATATGAATTGATTTATGACAGCAAAGCCATCGTTCAATGTTTTTTTATTTTTATAACTTTTATAAACAAGAAATGAAATGGCAGCTATATAGTAGAGAAATAAAAATAACAATCGATACAATGTATTTAGACTACAGGAAATTATTATATTAATTAAACTAATAAAATGAAACTAGAAAACTAACATGTAATCGCATCTCCTATGCGTCCTGTGCATAGCATCTACATTTGTTGTTTGATGAGGCCAACCCGCACCAGATTTTCCAAATGCTTCTCGTAAACGGGAAGAAATAATGGTCGAATGCTAATAATAGAACATGAGAGACGTAGTAACAACAATTCTATAATTTGACAAATGATCACATTAAGATAAATCTAGCTTGTAAAAATTTGCGTACAACTACTCATTTAATAAAGAAGATTAACCTTCAAATCATCAAATTCGAACAGGATAATTGTTGTATATAATATGAGAGACATAAAACATGGACATCATATAAATCTAATCACATCAATATGTAATAAACTGTGATATCTAAAGTAGTCACAATTCTATTGCAAATCAAAATGAGCAAAACGTGAACAAAAATATGATATATCGAAGCTAAAGCTTGTACCAACATCAACCTTTCATTCAAGTCTGTCAATCATAAATCCATAGTTTTTGTTCCCAGGCAGCGATGGTCCTTGGTTTACAAAATAATACATTTATAAAGGCCACAGGATCAAAACATTTCCTGTGGAAATCATCAAATTTGTTCCAAAAAATGTGGGGGATACAACCTCCCAGATTCTCATTGTTATCAAAAGTAATAACCTATTCTAAAACCATATAAACAAATAGCATGTTGAAAGATTCCACCAGTGATTCAAATCTTCTTTAGAAATCGCATGCACCTGTAAACTCACAAGAATACACGATTTCAGATTGCATTTTAGTTGTAAAAAACAAAGAATTCGAATTTTAGTAACTAGCTACAGAATCTCACAATTCTGTAGCTAGTTATAATTATAACTAGAATAGTGTTTTATTAAATCAATTAAAACATACTAGATGCAATTTGAGCAAACAAATCATGTATTCTAATTAAAAAAAAAGACAAAATCATTCTAAAACTGTTTTTTAAAACACCATACCTTAGATTTAGGGATTTGTTTCAATCAAGCAATTTTCGAATTCACGATGGAAGTGGCTGCTTCCACGTTCTTAAATACAACAAAACCTGTGGTTTTTTGTCTTTTATCATTAGCTTGAGCTATGTTTTTCAATCTGTCATTTTCTTTTGTTAGCACATTCACCTGGTCCTCCAAGGACTTGATCCAAGACTGAAGCAAAGGCACGTCTCTGTAATACCAATCGAGCCATGACTAACATTCATTGGATTGCGGCTGGGTAGACTGTGTATTAGCAGGTGGGGAATTTCCCGTTTGAATCGCAGGTTTTTTGTTGATTTTGATTCCAGGGAAGCCGGGGTTGTTTCTAAGACATGGTGGGAGGTTTGTCACATAATCATAGGGTTTAACCGAGAAAAGTCCATACAAATATGGATACTCTTCAGTTAGAAACCGTTCAATTTCGGAATCAGAATCCTTGCTTAACAGAATTGGGTTTTGGTCTGCATTTTCCTTAGGTTTATTTTGGGCACATCGTGAAACCCAACACATGGCCCTTTTACCCTTGTAATTGATATCACTGTTACCTTTACACTTTTTCTTTGTAGACTTTTTAACATGCTTACCACCATCTTTTGGATATGTATCAGGAAGAGTGTCAGGTTGGATAGTGTCCAGGTAGGTTGAGGGTTCCATAGAGGGCAAGAGCGAAGGAGGGGGGATGACAGGCTCGATGAGGGTTTCTGTAACAACAGACTTGTCAACTTGTCCTATTTCAGTACTAGCAAAACCATTCCTTAACGGGAAAGAATCCCAACAATCACCATTTAACTTCAACTAATGAACCATAATAATTTTAATCAAACAGTGGTGGAAGAGGCTGGAGTCGGCTTTCTTCCTTTTAAAACTCTGTGCCATTTTGTATAAACTTCGAAGGAGAAAATAGGGCATGTTTAAGGGAAAATCGATAAAACTCATGAGCAGTCGTAAGGTGATATAAGAAAACCAAACCATATCTACCCTCACAGGCAATGAACTGCTTGACAATAGCTAACAGATCGTGCCATCTAGGTTTTAGAGCTATAACGGGCATACCTTTTTCGCAGCTGGTAATCTTCCTTGAGGTAAACAACAGTGACCAGGGAACCTCCTCAACCTTTGAATTTTAAAACCATTTTTGTCCCATGGCTGGAAGACTAGTGGCTGAGCTAATGAAATCTTCGTTTAACTCAAGTTGGACATCTCCAATTTTATCTCTATAACCATCGAATGTTAGTGCGAATTGTTGATAAACTACCAGATTAAAACCCTCAAACTTCTCAAGAAAGACCTGCCAACCATTCCTCTCTAAGTCTTCTCAGGCATTATCAAACAATAACAAAGTCTGGACACCATTGGGTTCAATTCTCACTACGGGATCCATGGCTAACATCACAAAATTGAGAGGGTATTTGGCGATAGGGTTTGACAAAATAGAAACAGAGCCATTTTCCCTGAGCTTCCCCAACACAATGCAAAGGCAGCTCAAAATGATAGGGAGGAGCGTTAATGCTATGCGTGCGAGGATAGTGGTGTAGATCGAGTCCATGCAAGAACATCATATCAGGTTGTACTTGGAACGACACCTTGGTGTAATGGTACATACAAATCATAACAGTTAAAAAAACATTATATGCATATCCAAAAATTCGATCAAAATGTCAAATGAACAATTACATATCCACGATTCGACCAAAAAAAATCAATATGTCGAATAAACCATTGCATCAAAGATTTTATAAATCAAAACCATATTAACAATAGTCAAATGCTAAATGGGTGGTGTTTTGATACATATGTAACCAATGGTGTGTTTGAGGCCAAGGAGTTATAACCACATAAACAATTAGGTTCATGATAATCCAAATGAACATTAACCCTTTGATGTAATCGACATGAATTCCAACTGTGGGTTTTCACGCTTGTAGTCGTGAAAAAAAAAACGAAAAGAAGGTATGCAAAAAGTGAAGGATAATGGCGTCGTTTAATGTGAAAAGTTGCGACGAGTAATGAGAAATTAAAAACCCTCTGTAGGAAGCTTATAAAAATAGAGATTAACATGGCTGCCAACAATTGCGACACACTGGTAGAAGCAGTTATCTCTGCCAAACGAACAAATCTAGATTAGGACAATCAGAAAAACTCCAACTCAAAAACAACCAAGAATCTGTTTGAACATCATTATCAATCACAAAAAATTAATTTTCAGATCGCTTGTTATTTTAAAACTAATGACAATCTTAACAAAAGCAAGTCATGATATTAAGGCTAAAATCTCCAATACTATTGACAGGGCCTTCATTGCCAGTAGGCGTCCATAGCCTCGAAAGGGGTTCCATTTAACCCACTCCAATATTTGTATCCTACCAAGAAGTTCCAGATGAGAACGAAGGACATTTAAGGTCAAAAGATTCCATATCTAAGAATTTTCATATACCTGACATTGCTTCGCTGCCAGCGGGCCTGTTCAGTACCTCAGCGAAGTTATCTTGGCATCATGCATGAATTTACCTGCTGCCAGTAGAACTGTTCAGTATCCCGACGGGTTTACAAGCACTTCCCACAACTCTCTTAAGATTTATTTTATCTTAAAGATATTTAATCGAGCAGGGTGACGCTGAAAATCTTGATATTTTGGACATATTTTAATAAATTACAGACCTTGAGAGAATTTTTAACTGTCCTTCATTAAGATCTAGAGACAGTTTATTATAAACCGAACTTCGAAGGTAGAGAGACATCTCTGAGTTGTTCTCTTAAGGAACAGGGACAGTGTAAAAGGAAATTTTTATGGATGATCGTGAAAGCTTCCGTTACAGATTGAAGTCAAGAAATGATTTTGAAAGAACAAGATTTCTTTAACCTAGATGCAAACTAGAAAAAATATCATAATTGATGTTTAAACAACCTTCAACAGTCATTTCAGAGGATAATTTTTTTTGTTCTCTTAGTCTGAAACAATTCATGATGCAGGTATATGTGTTTCAAAATAAAAACTGGTGAGCATAAGGGAAGAATCAAAGCCAAAGCAACAAAGAAAAATGAAAAGAAAACAAAAGAAAAATATTTACACAGTGTGCACGTGATTGTCATCAAGTGAAATACCTTTTTTGAGCTTGGCCATTCACCAGATAGGTGTCTAGCTATCCCTCTAGACTCTGTAATCGAAAGGAGTTGGGACCTAATTTCTCAACAATTAAAAACAGTCCTAGCCATAAGTTCTGAAACTTTGTATGCTCTTCCTTTCCCTCATGCGGTTTGTCCCATTTGAAGACAAGGTCACCCACCTCAAAATTTATGTTAGAGGTAGAATTGGAATCAAACCATCTTTTAACAATGAGTTGATGTTAATCCAATTTCCATTTTGCTTGAGCCCTCACTTCTTCTAATTTTAACAACATGTTAATTCTATTCTCCAAAGGGGGGCAGTCCTCTTCGTGTATTTTCTGCGATAGCTGCAGAGAGGGAAGAAGAATATGTGGTGGCAGAATTGCCTCTCTACCGTAAACAAGAAAGAAGGGTGATTTACCCACAACAGTTTTCGGAGTCACTCTATCAGCCCAGATTGCGTTTAACAGTGCATTGTGCCAATTTTTATGGTTTTCAGATACTGTTCTCTTGATAATTTTAATCAGATTTTTATTAGTTGATTCTACCAATCCATTACCTTGAGGGTAGTAGCTGGTAGAATATTTTAGTTTAATTCCTTTTTCTAGAGAGAGATTACTCATCTCAAGAGACGAAAAATAGGAAGCGTTATCAAATACCAGGTAGTCAGGGATACCAAAATGAGTAATAATATTTGAATTCAAGAAGATTATTACCTGACTGATATTTACAGCTTTTAATGGGGCAGCTTCAGACCACCTGGTGAAGTAATTTGTGGTTGTTATGATAAACTTATGCTGTTGTAAGGATGGCGGGTTGATCAGACCTATAATATCAAGATCCCACTGTTGAAAAGGGGAGTCTACTGAAACAGGCTGCAGAGGGAAGACTGGTTTCTGTATACGTCTGGATGCTTTTTGACAAATTACACACTTGAAACACAATGAATGATCATCTTTAAAAAGTGTAGGCCAGTAGTAACCTCCTCTTAATACTTTATGGGTAGTGGTATCTCCACCAAAATGCCCACCAGCTTCTCCTGCATGCAATTCCAATAAGACCTTTTCTGCTTCATCTTTATCAAGACAGCGCATTAGTAATCCATCAAAATTTTGACGAAACAGAATACCATTAATCAACTGAAAGGAAGAATATTTTAATCTTAGTGCTCTTATTTTAGTGGGATCCAGGTGATGGGGGGTTGACCCATGTTTAAGACAAAATTTTATATCATCATACTAGGGACTAACAGTGTTTTGTGCACAAAAAATTAAATTTTGGTAGTGTTGTACTGGATTTGACATATCATTTTCCTCTTTTTGTCCTGCAGCTGAGTCAGTGACTAACTTGCATAACCCTTGACCTCTCACTATTTGGGCTAGGGTGATTTCTGTGTCATACTCTTGCAAGGATGTGACCCAATTTTCCCTGTTTTCTCCTAGTTCTTTCTGTACTAACAAATTTCTGACGACTGGGTAAGGGACAATGATTTTTGTCCTAGATTTCAAAAGATAAGATCAGAAGTTCTTTACTACTTTAAAAACAGCATAGGCTTGCTGATCTACTACTGGGTAATTAAGTTCCACTCCTTTGATGGCTGAGCTCATAAAGGCAATTGGAACTTCATGGTTTTCAGCATTCTTTTGAGTTAGGACAGTGGCGTAAGAGCAGTCAAAAGTGAATGTGTAGAGAGTGAAGTCTTGCAAAAAGTCGGGGCTCGTCAAAGAAGGAGCGTTTATTATGGCCTTTTTTATTGAATTAAAAGCTTGGTTTTCTAAAGGTCCCTAATGGTATTGTACGTCCTTTTTTATTAGGTTTTGTAATGGTCTCAGCATTTCTGAAAAACTGGGGATGAATCTCCTGACAAAGTTTATCTGACCTAAGAAAGATTGCATAGACTTTTTTGACGAGGGAGGGGGAATTTTCAAAATGACTTGAGTTCTTTCAGGGTCGATAATCATCTCTTTGCTTGATACAATAAATCCTAAGAGCTTACCTTGTTCTACTGCGAAGATAGATTTTGTTAGGATTCAAATAAATGTCGTACTTACGACATCACTGTAGAACAGATCTTAAATGAGCTAGATGATCAGATTTGTTTTTTGAGAAGACAGTAACGTCATCCAGGTAAACTACAATAGATTGATTGATTAATCCTTGGAAAGAAATGTCCATTGCTCTCTGGAAAGTGGCATCGACATTTATGAGTCCAAAGAGCATTTTCCTATAAGCGTAGGTGCCCCATGGAGTGCGTAAGGTAGTTTTAAGTTGGTCTGGAGGGGACATCAGGACTTGGTTATACCCTGAAAAACCATCCAATAAGGATAATCTTTCAGAACCAGATACCTATTAAAGGATCTGTTCCATGGGTGGGACAGGGTAGTTGCCTTTATTAGACACTTGATTAATATTTTGGAAATCGACACATAGTCAGATTTCACCACTCTTCTTCTGGATAGGGACAAGATTAGAAACCCATTGCGTTTGCCTAACTGGGAAGATTATCATAGCATTCAGGAGTTTATTTAATTCCTTCTTGATAGTTGGTTCGAGTTTTGGGTGCATTTTCCTTAACTTTTGCTGAAAAGGTAAGGTTTGGGGTTTCATAGGAATAACGTGTTGTATGATGTTAGGATCAAAGGTTTTTAGGTCGTCGTACGTCCAAGCAAAAACATCTTTGAATTCCTTAAACAATTTAATAAACACCGCTTTTTCTTGTTTAGAGCATCCCACCCCTAAATTAATGCACTGCAGATTGTCTTTAGTTTCCAAGTTTACTTTTTCATACGTTAAAGAGGAACTATTCGTTTTACAGTTCACTGATTTTTTGAACTTATCATGAAGATCATAAAATTTTTCCAATCTAACTACAGATTTAGGGATAGAATTTACCATGTCCGATGAAGATTCAGGAGATCTCGAACCTGGTATTATTTTGAATTCACGAATATTTTCGTCATGAGTACCTTAGTCGATCACTACACCCTAGAGAGTTTCTTCCATATGAAGGAAACTTATAATTTGTTGATCATCGTTGAAGACTCTCCAATTTGTGATGTTGTCAGGGATGGATGGCCTGAACAATAGTTCGACGGAGAATGCATTCGGGGACAAGCCTTCTGCAGGAAAGAGTTTCGAAGCTACATTAGCTAACAAGTCGGCTTCTGAATTATTCATTCTAGAAATAGAATTTATGTTAAATGCAGAAAACTTATTCATCAAATTCCATGCCTCAGATTGGTAGCTTTTAAGGTGCGGAGATAAAAAATGGATAGAATTTTTTACTTGTCTAACCACAATTTCCGAATCGCCAAAGATAGTCAAATTTTGAACGTTCATATCTAATGCTTTCCTGAGGCCTTGCAATAAAGCCTCATATTCTGCTGTGTTGTTTGTACATTCAAACTCTAACCTGCATGCAATCAGGGTTTTGTTACTTGCTGAATTCATAATCACGCAACCCGCACTGACTCCTTCCTTGGATTTTGACCCATCAAAGTAAAGAGACCATATTTGAGTTTTTTCGGGTGCATGTGACCATTGGGTAGAAGTTGTTGGCTGCATATATGTCAAAATTTCAGACTATTGTTCTGGGTTAGTGATAGCGGAAGTTTCGGCCATGAAATTGCCGAAAAAGGTATCCATCCCTTGTATTTCGAGTGACTCGAAAGAAGGTGTAAATGGCTCATTGGGATCATTTAAATCTATCACTGTGAACTTTAGGTAATGTTCACGATTTACCTTGATTCTATTGGGATTTCCATTCTCAGGCAGCCACAAGTGAGACCAATCTGTCGTGAAATAGCCGTGTAGCTGTTTTGACCAGTCTCTGCTTAAAAAAAAACCATAAACTTCTGGAATATCTACAACAATAATATGAATCACTTGATGAAATTTAGGGTTATAGGACAATCTTATAAGCACATTCCTTAATTCACCTATTACTTTAACACTAGTTCGATCAAGCTGGACGATATTTAAGGTGGATGGTTGAATTTCAACATTAATCTTCTGACACACAGACCATGGCATTACGTTGGATGGTGCTCTTGAATCTACCATACAGTTGTGCATGTTCCTATTGAATTTTTCAAAAGTTAACAAAAATGGAGGGACATTTCTGCGAGTACTAATGGTGTAATCTTGTTTCTTTTTACTCGCAACCTCTAAAACTAATTTATATACATTTGTTACATTATTTACGGGAAGGTCTCTTTTCTTGTGAGGATCAGAAGTATTCTTAGCAGAGGCCTTCTCAGGAACTTTTGGGTTGTTCTAAAAACCTTTGTTACTACTTGGATTGCCATTTTTGCTGTTCTCTGCAATATTTTGTAGCATTTTTTGTAGCAGAAACGGGAATTTTAATAATTCATAAACATAAATGTTAGCCCTTAACCTTTTTAGATCTTCAACCAAATCATAATCTAAGCTTGGGTTTACATGATTATGTTTAGTCTCATTTGGTTTAGACTGTTTTGGGGGCAAAGTCGTAGTGTTTTTAGAAGAAGACTTGTTTGTTGTCTTACTCCTAGTATTGTAAGGATGTACTGTCTCGAAATTAGCTTGAAAAATGCTATCCGAGAAGTGTCCAAAAATGTTCGAAGAGGATTCATCTTCTTCTATTGTCTCTTGTTCAACTACTTCCTCAGGGATCTTAGGAGGTATCAAGTTATCCTGTGCTTCTAGAATCGTTTGAATAGCGAATTGCAGACTTTCTAGATTTAGGCCTTTAGTATTTGAATTAGGTCGATTGGTGGGAAAAGGCTTCCTAAACAGGGGTTTGTAAGGCCCTTTGCTTGAAGAAGCTTCTTTAGTCGTCCTTTTCAAATCTATAACTTGATTTGACAGTTTTTGAATGACTTTTTGTAAGTTTTCTAGATCTGAGCTTTCTGGTTGTGCTTTGTTTTGGGCAGGTCTAGGGAGGATTTCGATTTTCTTCTTGGAAGATGAACTAGTCTCTATTTCATTGCTAGTAGTGTATTTTAAGCTGAGGATGTCTTTCTCAATCTGACTGGCCTCTTCGAAGGCATCTAACAACGTGGGTTTCTTAGATCTCTTAACCCAAATGTATATACTTTGATGTAAGGCTTTCGTATAATATGCTATGATAAGATTCTTGGAAGGAATTGAATCCGTAGGGATTCAGTTCTTTAGTGTTAAGAATCTTTGATTAAAGTCTTTGATTTTCTCTTTGGGGTTCATTCTTAAACTAGAAAGCTCCATGACTAGAACTTCTGGGGACTTGTCGTCTCCAAACTTTTCAATAAAATAGGATTCAAACTTTTCCCATGACATGATGGTATGGGGTTGTTGGGAAAAGTACCAGGTAGAGGCATTGTCATCAAAGGTGTAGGGAAACAATCTATAGACTACGTCTTTGTGCTCGACACTATAGAGTCTAATGGATAACTTAAACTTTTTAATGTGATCTTCAACGATCTATTTAAAGTCTGGGTCAAATTTAGGGAGCCACTTCTCCAGGTGTTTGGGTAAGGGATGTTGAGGCCCAGGTATGGCCACTGCATCTTGGTCAATCTAGGGTCTAGTTGGATTTTTCTGGTTGGCCATAGGTGTGGGCAGTTTTGAAGGCTAGGATGGGGAACTACCTTCATCCGAGGACTCTTCTCCAGAAGAAGAAGGAGATGAAGGAGGTGGTGAGGGTGGTATACCAGATCCTCCTGCTGCAGGAGTGAGGATTGGATCTATAGGGTTAAGAGTGAGGTTAGTGCCTCATAGTTTTTCTCTGGTATCATATAAGTATAATGGTTGGTCCAAAGGTCATTTTTGTTGTCTTAAATGGGCGAAGGCACTGTGTGTTCTTATGAGGGATTGGCGAACAATATCTTGTACGTCACCACCTATAGGATTTGGAGTTACTGGTTCAACTTTGATCCATAGATCATTGTTTTATGTGGCTGTTGTTTGAGGGAAAACGTTGTCATTTGAATGACTTCTAGTCACTATAGGTGAGCAGGTAGGTGGTGGAGGAGTCTTACGACCACCTCGTGCCATTAATAATTTTCAGGCCCTCCTTCTAGCACCATTTGTTGACCGACGAAATTGACTGCTCATCAACTGGAGGAGTGAATCCGGTCCGGGGTTGTCTACTTAACCCAAGCCATTTGGAATGATCCACTCCGATGGGTTTAGCGGCTCTGTTATCTGATCTAAGCCCTATGAAAGTAAAAAAAACAAAACTAAAGAAACTAACTTAATGAAAAACAATTGCTGGAAACTATATACAAATCTAAAATATATTCACATTTTGTTAACTAATATTTATAAAATAGTAGTTCTATTTATTATATCTACAGTGTATTGATATGATTATATCTCTAGTATATGTATAATATTTACAAAATGAAAATTTTGAACGAAATCTGCGAAAATCATATATGAATTGATTTATGACAGCGAAGCCATCGTTTAGTGTTTTTTTATTTTTATAACTTTTATAAACAAGAAATGAAATGGAAGATATCTAGTTGAGAAATAAAAATAACAATCGATACAATGTATTTAGACTACAGGAAATTCTTATATTAATTAAACTAATAAAATGAAACTAGAAAACTAACCTGTAATCGCATCTCCTATGTGTCCTGCACATAGCATCTACGTTTGCTATTTGATGAGGCCAACCCACACCATATTTTCCAAATGATTCTCGTAAACGGGAAGCAATAATGGTCGAATGCTAATAACATAACATGAGAGACGTAGTAACAACAATTCTATAATTTGACAAATGATCACATTAAGATAAATCTAGCTTGTAAAAATTTGTGTACAACTGCTCATTTAATAAAGAAGATTAACCTTCAAATCATCAAATTCGAACAGGATAATTGTTGTATATAATATGAGAGACATAAAACATGGACATCATATAAATACGATCGCATCAATCTGTAATAAATTGTGATATCTAAAGTAGTCACAATTCGATTGCAAATCAAAATGAGAAAAACTTGAACAAAAATATGATATATCGAAGCTAAAGTTGTACCAACATCAACCTTTCATTCAATTCTGTCAATCATAAATCCATAGTTTATGTTCCCAGGTAGCAATGTTCCTTGGTTTACAAAATAATACATTTATAAAGGCCACATCAAAACATTTCCTGTGGAAATCATCAAATTTGTTCCAAAAATTGTGGGGGATACAACCTCCCAGATTCTCATTGTTATCAAAAGTAACAGCCTATTCTAAAACCATATAAAGAAATAGCATGTTGAAAGATGCCACCAGCAATTCAAATCTTCTTTAGAAATCGTATGTACCTGTAAACTCACAAGAATACATGTTTTCAGATTGCATTTTAGTTGTAAAAAACAAAGAATTCGAATTTTAGTAACTAGCTACAGAATCTCATGATTTTGTAGCTAGTTATAATTATAACTAGAATCATGTTTTATTAAATCAATTAAAACAGACTAGATGCAATTTGAGCAAACAAATCATGTATTCTAATTAAAAACAAAGACAAAATCATACTAAAATTCTTTTTTAAAACACCATACCTCAGATTGAGGGATTCGTTTCAATAAAGAAATTTAGAAATTCACAATGGCAGTGGCCACTTCCACGTTCTTAAAAACAATAGAGCCTGTGGTTTTTTGTCTTTTATCATTAGCTTGAGATATGTTTTGCAATATGTCATTTTATTTTGTTAGCACATTCACCTAGTCCTCCAAGGACTTGATCCGAGACTGAAGCAAAGGCACATCTCTGTAATACCGATCGAGCGATGACTGACATTCATTGCATTGCGGCTGTGTAGAACGTGTATTAGCAGGTGGGGAATTTCCCATTTGACTCGTAGGTTTTCTGTTGAGTTTGATTCTAGGGAAGCCGGGGTTATTTCTAAGACACGGTGGGAGGTTCATCACATAATCATAGGGTTTAACTGAGCAAAGTCCATACGAATATGGATACTCTTCAGTTAGAAACTGTTCAATTTCAGAATCAGAATCCTCGCTTAACAGAATTTGGTTTTGGTCTACATTTTCCTTAGGTTTATTTCGGGCACATCGTGAAACCCAACGCGCGACCCTTTTACCCTTGTAATTGATATCACTATTACCTTTACACTTTTTCTTTGCAGACTTTTTAACATGGTTACCACCATCTTTTGGATACGATCAGGCAGAGTGTCAGGCTGGATGGTGTCCAGGTAGGTCAAGGGTTCCATAGAGGGCAAGAGAAAAGGAGGGCAGATGACAGGCTTGACGAGGGTTTTTGTAACAACGGACTTGTCAACTTGTCCTATTTCAGTACTAGCAAAACCATTCCTTAATAGGAAAGCGCCCCAACAATCGCCATTTAACTTCAACTGATGAACCATAATAATTTTAATCAAACAGTGGTGGAAGAGGCTAGAGTCGGATTTATTCCTTTTAAAATGCTTTGCCATCTTGTATAAACTTTGAAGGAGAAAATAGGGCATGTTTAAGGGAAAATCGATAAAACTCATGAGAAGGTGTGAGTGATATAAGAAAACCAAACCATATCTACCCTCACAGGTAATGAACTACTTGACAATAGATAACAGATCGTCCCATCTAGGTTTTAGAGTTGTAACGGGCATACCTTTGTCATAGATGGTAATCTTCCTTGAGGTAAACAACAGTGACCAGGGAACCTCCTCAACCTTTGAGTTTTAAAACCATTTTTTTCGCATGGCTAGCAGACTAGTGGATGAGCTAATGAAATATTCATTTAACTCAAGATGGACGTCTCCAATTTTAGCCCCGCAACCATCGAACATTAGCGTGAATTGTTGAGTAATTGCCAAATTAAAACCCTCAAACTTCTCAATAAATACCCCCCAACCATTCCTCTCTAAGTCTTCTCAGGCATTATCAAAAAATAACAAAGTCTGGACACCGTTGGGTTCAATTCTCACTATGGGAGCCATGGCTAATAGCACAAAATTGACAGGGTATTCGGCAATAGGGTTTTTTTTTTTTATGCTGGCGGAATCGGCAACTGGGCCGGTCTCGTACTCGCATGACACGGGGTCGATTCCGACCGCTACCACTATAACCTCTAGGTGCCATACGTATGCCCCTTCCGCAGGCATGGGTAAGTCGGGGGGATTTGAACTTGAAACCTCATCGTACATAACACGCTATATCACGACACTTGCCAATTGAGCTGCCCCCCGGGGGCTATTCAGCGATAGGGTTTGATAGAATAAAAACAAAGTCATTTTCCTCGAGCTTCCCCAACACAATGCAAAGACAGCTCAAAATGATAGGGAGGAGCGTTAATGCTATGCGTGCGAGGATAGTGGTGTAGATCGAGGCCATGCAAGAACATCATATCAGGCTGTACTTGGAATGACACCTTGGTGTAATAGTACATACAAATCATAACAGTTAAAAAAACATTATATGCATATCCAAAAATTTGATCAAAATTTCAAATGAACAATTGCATATCCACGATTCGACCAAAAAAAATCAATATGTCGAATAAACCATTGCATCAAAGATTTTATAAATCAAAACCATATTAATAATAGTCAAACGCTAAAAGGGTGGTGTTTTGATACATATGTAACCAATGGTGTGTTTGAGGCCAAGGAGTTATAACCATATAAACAATTAGGTTCATGATAATCCAAATGAACATTAACCCTTTGATGTAATCGACATGCATTCCAACTATGGGTTTTCATGCTTGCAGTCATGAAAACGAAAATGAAAAGCAGGTACGCAAAAAGCGAAGGATAATGGTGTCATTTAATGAGAAAATTTGTGACGAGTAATGAGAAATTAAAAACCCTATGTAGGAAGCTTATAAAAATAAAGACTAACATGGCTGCCAACAGATATCTTTAAATTTGTTCTTAAATAATGGCAAGTAGCTCGACAATAGACATCGAAAAATTCAATGGCCAAAATTTTGAGATTTGGAATATTAAAATTGAATATATCCTTGTAGATCGAGAACAATGGGAAATTGTGTATCCATGTACCATTCCAATAGGTATGTCAAGGGATGAATGGGAGAAACTTGAGAGAAGGTAAATGAGTATGATTCGATTGTGTCTTGTAGATTCATTCTTGTTGAATGTCTCAGGTGAATACTTGGAGAAGAAACTATGGGACAATTTGGGAAACTTGTACCAGTCAAAATCCATGCTAAATAGGTTGTTCCTTAGAAAGAAGATGTATCATCTAAGGATGAGTGAGGGAATTCTAGTAACTGAGAATTTAAATGCATTTAATACCACAATAATCTAGTTATATTATATGAATATTAAAATCATTTAGGAGGAGAAATGTATTA